>ONZH01013956.1:0-33092 GCA_900303285.1 Rhinella marina | reverse complement strand
CCAAAACTATACTGCAGAAACAGATAAACCTCTTGAAAATACTAACACAATGCTCTAAAAAAATAACTGCACCCAACAAATAGTGCCCCTGACACTAATAGTGTAACCATAATGTCCCCCAAAATAATTGTGCTAAGCTGATACTGTGCCTGGGTGCCCCCACAGTAATACTGCTCCCTAAAATCCCAACAATAGCAATAATTCTGTGCCAGAGTGCACGTAGTAGTAATAGTGCTCCTACAGTGCCTCCAACAGTAATTGTGTCCCAGAAGTAATAATTCTCTATAATGTGTGACAGTAGAAAAACGCCCCCTTATAGTGTGCAGCAGTACAAAAAATGCCCCGTTGTGTGGCAGTAAAAAACAAAAATTCAATCTCTTAGTTTCCCCAGTAGTGCCAATGTCCCAAGAGTGCCTACATGTGTTCCAATGACCCGTACTGTGTGTCACTACAAAAAACACTTAGTGCCCCCAGTTGAGCTTAGGTGCCCATCGTGCCCCTATAATTTGTGCCAGTATAAAATACTACTATATACTGCCCCCAGAAGATGCCCCCATAGTGCTACTCCCTCATCCCCATAGTGTCCTTCATAATGTGCCAGTATAAAATGCCCCTATATACTGCCCCACATAGATGCCCCCATAATGCTTCTCTCCCCCACTTCTCCATAGTGCCCCCCATAATGAGTGCCAGTATATAGGGCCCCCAGTACATGCCCCCATAGTGCTTCTCCCCTTTCCATAGTGCACCCCCATAATGTGCCATTGTATAGGGCCACCCACCCCCCTTCTTGCCAAAATATACAGTGGTCACTCAAGATACAATATTAATTGGTTCCAGGACGACCATTGTATGTTGAGCAATTGGTTCCAAAGCCCTAAAATGTCATCCAAGATAGGAGAAGATGAAGATTTAAGAAAGATAAGCAGATAACTAAGACAGATAAAACAAGTCCTTACATATAACAGTCAGGAATAGCTGATAACTAGCAACTAATATAGCTATTTTACCAGAGACGTGGCCTTGATTGGGTGTATGTCTGAGACATTGTATGTTGAGTCTGGTTTCAACTTACGATGGGTCAGAAAAGACCATTGCATGTTGAAAATATTGCAGCCTGAGGCCATTGTATCTTAAGGGATCACTGTACGATAAATAATGAAAACAATAAACAGTTATACTTACCTCCATGCCGCTTTCAGTGATGTGATGCAGGCCTCTTCCAGCCTGTGTCCCATGCTATACGACTCGGGCCTGCAGCCTATCTGTTAATTGGGTGATCAGCAGCACCTTTACACAGGACAATTATCACTTGGCAAGGAACGTTCAAAGAAATGCTCCCTTCTGAGAATTGCCTTGATCATTGGCCCATATAAAAGGGCTTTTACTAATCTTTTGTCGGTAGCTCAAAAGCCTCTGTAATCTAGTCTCAAGTGCGATCATATGACCATGCTCCTGGTGTTATCTCCTGCTTGTATGATATCTTGTACTCAAGATTATCTTCCCTCTCTGACTCTTTCCCAGAAGTAGGCCTAAAGCTTCCATCCAGCCAACCCCCAAAAAGATCCCCTCCATGTTCCACTCCTCACCGACATACAGTATATCCAACATTATTATCACTTTTATAAGCCTTTTAGATCCAGCCATTTTTCAGCATCTTCTACTTTAGTAAAAAAAAGCGTTTGATCTTTATAGATCACCCGCAATTTGGCCGGAAATATCAAGGCGTATCCTATGTTTGCTGTTTTTTTAATCTTCTCTTAATTTCACGAAATTCCTTTAGTTTCCGTTCAGTCTCCTTTGAGGAATCTGGGTATATCTCAATTTTCTGACTGTTGTATGTTTTATCCTTCAAGGATAGATTGCGGCTTAAAATAGCATCTCGATCTCGCGAGCATAATGCCTTAACTATAATAGCCCTAGACGGACTACCTGGTGGGGGTTTTCTAGCGGGGATTGTATGCGCACATTCTATCCCATATAAAGCAGACCAAAAGTCCTTTCCTACTAACCTCTGCTAGCCATGTTTCTATAAACCCAACTATATCTCCCCCTTCAGATCCCTCTGGTAGTCCTAAAATCCTCAAATTCCAACAACGGGATCAATCTTCTAATTCAGTAATCTTGTTTATTAATATACCATTTTCAGATTCTATTTGTGTAACCCTTCTATTAATTTGATTAACCTCGCTCTTCAGATTTTTCAATTCGGACTCTGCTTTCTTCATTTTACTCCGCATTTTATTAAAATAATCTCGAATAAGTGAGATATCCGTTCTAACGGTCCCCATTTGTACTTTAACCCTTTCAGTACCGAGCCACTTTTCACCTTAAATCCCAGGCCGATTTTTGCAAATCTGATATGTGTCACTATGTGGTAATAACTTTAGAACGCTTTTACTTATCCAGGCCATTCTGGGACTGTTTTCTCGTGACACATTGTACTTCATGACAGTCATAAATTTGAGTCAATATTTTTCACCTTTATTTATGAAAAAATCCCAAATTTACCCAACATTTTGAAAAATTTGCAATTTGCAAGATTTCGATTTCTCAGCTTTTAAAACAGAAAGTGATACCTCATAAAATATTTATTATTTAACATTCCCCATATGTCTACTTTTTGTTGGCATCATTTTGTAAATGTCATTTAATTTTTTTTAGGAAGTTAGAGGGCTTAGAATTTTTCAAATTTTCAACAAAATTTCCCAAACCAATTTTTTGAGCACCAATTCAGTTATAAAGTGATTTTGTGAGGTTTACCTAATGGAAACCACTAATAAATGGCCCCATTTTAGAAACTACACCCCCTCAAATTATAAAAAGCTGATGTTACAAACTTTGTTAACCCTTGAGGTGTTCCACAAGAATTAAAGGAAAATGGAGGTGAAATTTCAAAATTAAATTTTTTTTGGTAGATTATTCACGTTAATAATTTTTTTCTTGCAACACAGCAAGGGTTAACAGCAAACTATACCTCAATATACATTATTCTGATTCTGCAGTTTACAGAAATACTCCTTTCCTTCTGGCAGTGGTCAGAAGGAAAGGAGCGCCATATGGATTTTGGAGGCAGATTTTGCTAGAATGGTTTTTAGGCACCATTTTGTAATTGAGAGACCCTGACGTACCCCTATAGTGGAAACCCTCAAAAAGTGACCCCATTATGGAAACTACACCCTTCAAAGAATATATTAAGGGGGGTACTGACCACTTTGACCGCCTAAGCGTTTTACGGAATTTGGAAATACTTGGCTGTGAAAATGAAAAGTTTCATTTCTTCCAATAAAATGTTGCTTTAACCCCAAATTTTTCATTTTCACAAGGGGTAACAGGAGAAAAGCACCCCATAGTTTGTTCCCCATTTTTCTCCTGAATACAGCAACACCCCATATGTGGTGGTAAACTGCTGTGAGGACACATGGCAGGACTCAGAACAGAAGGAGCGCCATATGGATTTTGCAGCACAGATTTTGATGGATTAGTTTGCGGGAGCAATTGATTTTTATTTTTTTGAGTTATTGTCTTATGTGGAGGCTCATTTTTTTGAGGGTTGAGATTGGTATTATTTTGGGGTAAATACACCGTTTTGATCGCCTGCTATTACACTTTTTGTGAGGCAAGAGGGAAAAAATTGCAGTTTTGGCATAGTTTTTAAAAAGAAATTGTACAGCATTCACCTGGGAGGCCATCTCATGTAATATTTTTATAGAGTAGGTTGTTACGGACGTGGTGATACCCAATATGTCTAACATTTTTATTTTTGTTAAAGGGTTATTCTCATTTTAGACAATGGGGGCATATCGCTAGGATATGCCCCCATTGTCTTATAGGTGCGGGTCCCACCGCTGGGACCCGCACCTATCTCCAGAACGGAGCCCCCGAAATGAATGAGGGTGCACTGTGCATGCGCAGCCGCCCTCCATTCATTTCTATGGGGCTGCCGAAAATAGCCGAGCGCTGGCTCGGCTACTTCCGTCGGCTCCATAGAAATGAATGGGAGCGCACCGCGCATGCACGGCCCGGCTCCCATTCATTTCTATGAGCGGTGCGGGGAGCTGCGCCTGGTGGTGGCCGGACCCCCGGAAACCTGGGGTCCTCCAGGCGCAGCGCTTCCCGCTCCGTTCTGGAGATAGGTGCGGGTCCCAGCGGTGGGACCCGCACCTATAAGACAATGGGGGCATATCCTAGCGATATGCCCCCATTGTCTAAGATGAGAATACCCCTTTAAGTTTTACACATTAGATGCATTTTTGAACAGAATAAAATCTTTTTTGTGTGTTGCTATTTTCTGAGAGCCATATTTTTTTTATTTATTTTTGGGAGATTGTCTTAGGTAGGGTCTCATTTTTTGCGGGACGAGATGATGGTTTGATTGGTACCATTTTGGGATTAATACGTTTTGATCGCTTGGTATTTTTGGTATCACTTTTTGTGAGGCAAGGTGAAAAGAAAATGTTTTTTTTTCACAGTTTTTTTTTTTTACGGCATTCACCGAGCGGGGAGGGTCATGTGATATTTTTTATAGAGCCAGTCAATACGGACGCCACGATACCTAATATGCTTACTTTTCATTTTTTCCCTATTTTTTACAATTTTTTTAAACTTTATTTTGGGAAAAGTACGCTTTTTTTTTTACTTCAAACTTTTATTTTTTTGTAAAACTTTATTTTTAAACTTCTTTTCTCACTTTATTTTTTGTCCCAGTCTGGGACTTCAACTTTTGAGGGTCTGATCCCCTGCACAATGCATTACAATACTTCTGTATTGTAATGCATTGGCTGTAAATGTATTACCAGTGTAACACACTTACAGCTTCCTGCCTGTGAGATCCAGGGGGCTGGATCTCACAGGCTTCCTTCCCTGCCATCAGGTCCCCATCACAGCAGCGCGGGGACCCGATGGGGATCGCAACCCCTTAGGATACCCGCACGTGCCACGGTCAGCACTGACCTTGACAGTGTGAGGGTTAATGCACCGGCATTGGTGTTTTCACCGGACCCCTGTAGCCAGCACCGATCAGAGCGCCGTCACAGTACGGCGCTGGGATTTGTGTCCCGGCTTCCAGCGCCGTACATGCACACCGAGAGCCGTAGCTCTTATAGAATTGTACTACACCCAAATTATATTAACCTAGATTTTAAAAAAAATATATAATAATACAGTTATTAGTTATTCCAAGAAATGTGATAAAATAAAATAAACTAGTATCAGTCCACTCAATTCATATATATAATTCATCCCTTAATTTCATCCATGATTCTGTGATTATATAGCATATACTGCAAACTCCAACCCTGCTAATACTCACCCACAAAATAATGTAGTCCAAATGGCAAAAATAAAAAATAGAAGAAAAAAGAGAAAAAAAAAAACCGTTATAATGCTTCAGTTCATATAAGTCAATTCATATGATTATTCATATAAGCAATTCATCCAATGATTTCATCAATAGACCCATCTGTATGCTGTGTCTCAATAATCCAGAACAATTTTTAGGTGTCCATATTTTTGATTTTCATTATGTCCACATAACTCAAGAAAAAAAAACTGAAAAAATTGGAAAACTACAATTCATCCAGTTAGATCCTCCAATATCACTGTCCATTTCAAATAATCCAATAGGAATAAGAAGGAGGGACAAAATGGCAGCTAAGGATCAAAGTAAAGTGCCTCAAGCCAGATTCTTTCAATACCAGTTCTAAGATAAGAGCAGCCTATATACAGAGGCCTTATTCAGTGCCGATCATCCATAAATAACAATGGAGTAGCCCTGATAACAAATTAATCTCACAACCGGGCCACGGGAAACCCGTCGTATACAGGCCGTTCTCAAGGCCCTTCTCAATGCCAGTCTTTACTGGCCACAATCATATTTGTAATTAAAACAAAAGCTGCTTTAGAGTTAAACCAGTGAATCATTTTGAACAACATCTCATTCTCTATAGCAGTACCCTTGGTTTTCTTTTCAATCCCACTGCAGAAGCTGCAAAAGGATCAAACTTGTGAAGTGATCAACTGTATCCACCATCAAAAATCCACAAACAAAATCAAGAACATGCAGTTATTTTGTACTCCAGCATTCTGCCTTGACTACTCAAGATTTGCTATTTGTCCTCCACCAGTGTCAGACTGGGGTTTCTTGGGATGACCGGAGGAAACTGTTCTCATAGTCCAATCCTAGATCATCAATAATGTCTAATAAGTTTTGAATTAAAGAAACCGACCATCTGGCAAGTAATTGGCTCCAAAGGAAGCCAAAAAGGTTTGTTTTTCTCCTGGATCTTTGGACGATGATATCAAAGCCTGGGTCCATTGGAGGATCCTCTGGTGGGCCATTCAGCCCTATCCTCTGCTACATCTCTGTTGTGTCAAAGGCACAAGTTAAGTTGTAGAGTCAAATAATAAAAATCTGGAACAATCATTCATGAACAGAAATAGCTATCTATACTGGAATTGTGATGTGAGAGAAGTCACCATGAACTTCATCTTGTCTCTCTCTATCTTAACGGTTACTTTACAAACACTTTCTGTAGAAAGATCACCCCACACATGTACTGATGCTTAATTCGAAACGGGGGTTACATGGAAGGGACTGAATTTGCCCACAATGACCTACTGATAACCACGGTCATATTTATCTATTTCTATGAATGAATTGTGTCTTCAAAAAGGAACAACTGCTATATAATTCCGTAGGGGATTTCATGACTCGCCTGTTGCATGGACTTTGTTATGCAAAGAATGGTTTCAGTTTTACCTCTGAAGAAAAGATGATAAAAAAAGGAAAAGGAAATTAACAAGGAAAAAGTGTGGGAAGAAAAAGTGTTGGAGAACAATAATGTTAACAGAAACAGAAAGTCCGCACCAAAAATGCCCCAAAAACGCAATAAATACTGCCATTTATGTGCATTTTTTGTGCAGTTTTGGTGCAGATTTCTTGTGGATGTTCTGCACCATGCGCAGCCACACCCTAAAGCTATTTCCACAGAAAATCTGCAGCATTTCGGCTGACAATCGGCAGCAACCCCCCCCCTCCCCCAAAACACACCAATGGTTGCTCATTTGATGCAAATTTCACACTTTGCATTGCAATGGGTGAAATCTGCAAAGAAAATCTGCAACATAAATTGACAGGACATTTTGTTGTTCTAGTAGTGGAGTTATAACAGATGTTTAAAAGAGAAGGGAAAGATGCCAGAAGAAAGAGGTTAAAGGGGTTGGCCACCTTCTGGCCCCTGATAGAGGGTCATGTGACCACCTCCATGTGATATCTCCTGCATTACACACACTCCCTGCACTAAACTCCCAACAGTGGACGTACAGATGGCAGAAACAGTGTATTTGAACATAGAAGACATCACATGGAGGGGATTTGCTGCTCACATGGACCTCCATCAGCAGACATTTTATTTACAGGAAATATAGAAAATGGTGCAGAATTTCAACAAAGGTTATATTTGTAAGTTCCATATAGTCATCTTATAAGCACATTGGTCAACATTGGCCAGAAAGTGGCCAACCTCTTTAAATATATCGGTTAGTTGACTGATGACAGCTGGGGAGAGAGAGACTGGAGTAGGTGTGAAGGATTAGAATCACTACTGCAGGTAGTTGGGCGAGAAGAAGAGAGGAGCCTGGAGACTTCTTCTTCTGTTATAGGGTCAAATGAGGAGATCGAACACAAGGAGGTATGGGAATGAGGAGATTATTTCCTGCTGGACGTTATCAATTTTACTTTTGAAATAATTGACAAGATCTTCAGCACAGAGGTCGGTGATGGACACATGCATTTTAAGGCTAAGGGGGGAAGAAGGGAGTGAAAAGTAACAAAGGTCCATTTTAGGTTATTGGATAGTGAGAGAGGTGATGCAGGCTTGTTTGGCGAGATGCAGGTAAGAGTTATAGGTTTTACTCATAAACTTATAATTTGGAAAATCTGCTGACGTAAGTAAATTTCTCCATAAACTTTCGCCACACCTAGAGCATCTCTGAAGAAACTGTGTCAGGCATGTGCCAGGTTGTTGAGGTCTGTGTCAGAGTATAATGAGAGCTTCTTAGTCCAGGGTAGTTTTGAGGGTATGGTTATAATTTGGTAGCCAGATCAAGACAAGAGAGGGAAGAGACTGGGACCAGTGATGAGTGTTCATACATTGCTGTTGATACGTTGATGATATGTAGGTTTCTGTATGTGTGAAATGTAGGAGTGTTGTGAGGAGAATGAGAAGCCTTGATAGTAAAGGAAAGAAGGTTGTGGTCATAAAGTTAGAAACTGAGTAGCATGGTTTATAAGGCTGAAAAAAGACATCTGTCCATCCAGTTCGGCCTGTTATCCTGCAAGTTGATCCAAAGGAAGGCAAAAATCCCCTGTGAGGTAGAAGCCAATTTTCCCCACTTTAGGGGAAAAAATTCCTCCCCATCTCCAATCAGACAATCAGAATTACTCCCTGGATCAACGACCCATCTCTAGTAACTATAACCTGTAGAACTTCCATAAAGAATCCTCATTTGCATAAAATAAAAGTTCATTTCTCACAAATAACTGAGGCACATACAAAGAAGGGACACAGACTGTTAGCTTCAGCTGACACGTGTAAATTCAGCCAGTTTAATAACAATGTTCCTGATGACAGAAGCCCTTTAAAGGGCATCTGTCAGCAGATTTGTCCCTATGACACTGGCTGACCTGTTACATGTGCACTTGGCAGCTGAAGACATCTGTGTTGGTCCCATGTTCATATGTGTCCGCATTGCTGAGAAAATGAAGTTTTATTATATCCAAATCAGCCTCTAGGAGCAACAGGGGCGTTACCATTACACCTAGAGGCACAGCTCTCTCTGCAACTGCCGCACTCTTTCCACTTTTATTGACAGGGACCAAAAGTGAAAATATCATCACACCTGGAACTGTCAATAAAAGTGCAGAGGGTGTGGGAGTTGCAGAGAGAGCAGAGCCTCTAGGTGTAATGGTAACGCCCCCATTGCTCCTAGAGGCTCATTTGCATATATTAAAACATAATTTTTCTCAGCAATGCGGACACATATGTACATGGCACCAACACTGATGCCTTCAGCTGCCAAAAAAAAGATGTATGGGATACATTTTTTTTAAATAATGTTTTCGAACACAGTGATGCCTGTCATGTGTTTTTCTTTAATTGTTTATTTATTTTCATTTTGGGGAAAGGGGGGTGATTTGAAATTTTTTAGTTTTAAAAACCTTTTTTAAACTTTACATTTTTTTTTACTGTTTTTTACGTCACCCTAGGTGAATATAACATGCAGTCATTGGATTGCAATTTATAAAGTAATGGCATTTTATCCATTACAATTAGTGATGAGCGAAGCGAGCTTCGGATGCTACATCCAAAGTTGCTTTGTTCGAAACTTCGGATTAATACTGTATGGAGATCCGTCTCCATACAGTATTAGAATGTATGGGCTCCGAGCCAAAATCAGTTACTCACTTTGTTGAGTAACTTCGGTAGTTGATTTTTAAAGTAGAAAACCACTTACAACTTAGAAACGAACTCAGCTTCGGTTCCAACTATTACTAGTACAGACTAGTACTTTGGAACCAAAGCCGATTTGTGACATATTATTACATCATTTCAGGAAGGGGTTAAAGGGAGTCTTTCACCTGTTTTTCACCTATATAACTAACAGCACTGCCCCACACAAGATTGCATACACATCCCAGACATACCTGTGTGCACTGTGTGTCTGTATTACATGTCACATCCCAGACATACCTGTGTGCACTGTGTGTCTGTATTACATGTCACATCCCAGATATACCTGTGTGCACTGTGTGTCTGTATTACATGTCACATCCCATACATACCTATGTGCACTGTGTCTGTATTACATGTCACATCCCAGACATATCTGTGTGCACTGTGTGTCTGTATTACATGTCACATCCCAGACATACTTGTGTGCACTGTGTGTCTGTATTACATGTCACATCCCAGACATACCTGTGTGCACTGTGTGTCTGTATTACATGTCACATCCCAGACATACCTGTGTGCACTGTGTGTCTGTATTACATGTCACATCCCAGACATATCTGTGTGCACTGTGTGTCTGTATTACATGTCACATCCCAGACATACTTGTGTGCACTGTGTGTCTGTATTACATGTCACATCCCAGACATACCTGTGTGCACTGTGTGTCTGTATTACATGTCACATCCCATACATACCTATGTGCACTGTGTCTGTATTACATGTCACATCCCAGACATACCTGTGTGTACTGTGTGTCTGTATTACATGTCACATCCCAGACATACCTGTGTGCACTGTGTGTGTGTATTACATGTCATATCCCAGACATACCTGTATGCACTGTGTGTCTGTATTACATGTCACATCCCAGACATACCTGTGTGCACTGTGTGTCTGTATTACATGTCACATCCCAGACATACCTGTGTGCACTGTGTGTGTGTATTACATGTCACATCCCAGACATACCTGTGTGCACTGTGTGTCTGTATTACATGTTATATCCCAGACATACCTGTGTGCACTGTGTGTCTGTATTACATGTCACATCCCAGACATACCTGTGTGCACTGTGTGTGTGTATTACATGTCACATCCCAGACATACCTGTGTGCACTGTGTGTCTGTATTACATGTCACATCCCAGACATACCTGTGTGCACTGTGTGTGTGTATTACATGTCACATCCCAGACATACCTGTGTGCACTGTGTGTGTATTACATGTCACATCCCAGACATACCTGTGTGCACTGTGTGTGTATTACATGTCACATCCCAGACATACCTGTGTGCACTGTGTGTCTGTATTACATGTCACATCCCAGACATACCTGTGTGCACTGTGTGTCTGTATTACATGTCACATCCCAGACATACCTGTGTGCACTGTGTGTCTGTATTACATGTCACATCCCAGACATACCTGTGTGCACTGTGTGTGTGTATTACATGTCACATCCCAGACATACAGACACACAGTGCACACAGGTATGTCTGGGATGTGACATGTAATACAGACACACAGTGCACACAGTTATGTCTGGGATGTGACATGTAATAGACACACACAGTGCACACAGGTATGTCTGGGATGTGACATGTAATAGACACACACAGTGCACACAGGTATGTCTGGGATGTGACATGTAATACAGACGCACAGTGTACACAGGTATGTCTGGGATGTGACATGTAATACAGACACACAGTGCACACAGGTATGTCTGGGATGTGACATGTAATACAGACACACAGTGCACACAGGTATGTCTGGGATGTGACATGTAATACAGACACACAGTGCACACAGGTATGTCTGAGATGTGTCTGCAATCTTCTGTGGGGCAGTGCTGTTAGTTATATAGGTGAAAATGAGGTGACAGATTCCCTTTAAAGGCTACCTGTCAGCTCCCCTGACACATCTGTTTTAGTTAAAGGGATTGTCCAAGATAATTAAAAATCTCAGACAACCCCTTACAATGACTTAAAATTAAAAAAAAAAAATACTAACCCCTTTCTCTAGTGCCATTTTCTGCTGTGCCGATCCATTTTGCTTGCTGTTCGTTTACAAAAAGCAGCGATGATGTGCCAGGAATGTAGCACATCACAGCTGCAGCCAATCACTGTCTTCAGCAGTTATACCAAACAGCGATTGGCTGCAGTGGTCACATGCCTAATAGAGGGACGTCACCGCTGCTATTTGTAAACAAACAGCAAGAGGAGGACTGGACCAGCATAGCAGAGGATGGCGCTAGAGAAACAGGTGAGTATAGCATGTTTTTTATTTTAAAGGGGTATTCCCATCTTAGACAATGGGGGCATACCGCTAGGATATGCCCCCATTGTCTTATAGGTGCGGGTCCCACTGCGGGGTCCGGCCACCACCAGGCGCAGCTCCTTGCTGCTCCCATAGAAATGAATGGGAGGGCACTGCGCGGCCAGCGCTCCCATTCATTTCTATGTAGCCGACGGAAATAGCCAAGCCAGCTCTCGGCTATTTTCAGCGGCCCCATAGAAATGAATGGAGGGCGGCTGCGCATGCGCAGTGCGCCCTACTTCACTCTGGTGGTTCCGTTCTCGATATAGGTGCGGGTCCCAGGGGTGGGACCTGCACCTATAAGACAATGGGGGCATATCCTAGCGATATGCCCCCATTGTTTAAGATGGGAATAACCCTTTAAGGTATTGTAGGGGTTGTGTGAGATTTTTTAATATCTTGGAAAACCACTGAAATTCTTGAACTCTTCATGAAATGACAATTATGCAGCATCTTTTCTTAGAAGTCTGTGGTGTGCCGTTTATCTTTTACAAATCTGTAGAATGTCTCAAATAATACGCAATAACTGAAGAAATCTTACTCCAGGTTATAAACAGTGATAAGGAATATACAGGTAATGTAATGAGGTATTTTTTCTATTAGTATTTATCACAGGTCATGGAATGTATGTCATAGAATATAATACCTAACAGGATTAACATATATGGCAGTGATAAGTGAGCCACTAAGAGTACATTCTTATAGACTGTAACCTCTTGTGGGGTCCTCTACCCCTCTGTACAGTTTTTTGTCCCACTATAGAGAAGGTGTGAGCAAAGAGAGCAAGAGCTCCAGCACTTTGCATTTTTGAAAAGAAGCCAGAAAGACAAAGACGCCACCTAATGAATAAAAACACTAGGTGCAAAAAAACTTCTTGTGTGTCCTACATTTCATATTTTCCATAGACATTTAGCTAACATCCAGGGCTGGCATTCTTACAGCAAAAAGAGAGACAAAAAATACAGATGCAAAAAACACAACAACAACAAAAAAAACACCACTAAAAAAACTACGTGTGAAGCTACAATTGTTGCAAAAATATGAAAGCTTGCAGCTGTCAGGGCATGCTGGGAAATGTAGTTCTCAATAGCTGGTGGATAGAGGTTGAAGATTACTGCAACAGGGTGATATCACACATAGTTTTTTAGAGCATTTTTGCCGTTGTTGTGCTCTCGAGGTGTTGCTAACTGTGTTTTATAACATTTTTGTTTGCATTGTTATTGTAAAGTCTATAGTGCATTATGGAACACACTCAGGGTCATTTATCATGACCCCCTATGCCAGTTTTTGGCATTAAAAAAGTCATAAGAACCTATTATGCAATTTTTTAAGTACATCAGTACAGTCCCTGTCCGTAATGCGGACAATAATAGGACATGTTCTATATTTTTGCGGAACGGAAATACGGACATAAGGAAACAGAATGTACACGGAGTACCTTCCTTTTTTTTAGGGAACCCATTGAAATGAATGGTTCCGCATATGGTCTGCAAAAAAAACGGAACGGACATGGAAAGAAAATACGTTCATGTGAATGAGCCCTAACTGATGGAAACAACTGATCAAATAACTGATGTGTGAACAAGGGCTTAGGCTACTTTCACACTAGCGTTTTAAAATTCCGGTATTGAGTTCCGTCATAGGGGCTCAATACCGGAATAAAACGCTTCAGTTTTGTCCCCATTGACAATGAATGAAGACAACGGAATGATCCTGAAAGCATTCCGCTCCGTCTTTAGACCGGAGAACAAACCGCAGCACGCTGCGGTTTGCTCTCCGGTCCAGGCATCCGCACCAAGACGGATCCGGAATGACCCCCAATGCAAGTCAATGAGGGCAGATCCGTCTGGTGTGACCACAATGGTAACCGGATCCGCCCTCCATTGACTTTCAATGGAGTTCATGACGGATCCGGCTACACATACACACAATACACACATACAGACATAGACATACACATAAACATACACACACATATACACATACAAATACACATACATACTTACATGCTCCCCGGCAGGTCTTCAGAGCGCCGGAGGGACAGGTCGGCGCGCACAGATGACGATTCCACCAGGCGCCCAGCAGAGGGCGCTGTGGGGAATCATCACCTGTGCGAGCCGTCCTGCTACTCCGGCGCTCCGAAGACCTGCCGGGAGCATGTAAGTATGTATGTGTATTTGTTTGTCTATATGTGTGTGTGTCTGTGTGTATGTATGTACTGTGTGACATGTGTGGGGCCGGAGCGCGGTTCCGGCTCCACACATGTCGCTGCGGCAGTCCTGATCCGGCAGCACCCTTCAACTGCCGGATCAGGCCTGCCGCTAGTGTGAAAGTAGCTTTAGGGGCTGGAGTAGATTTCAATTTAGACACACAAACTGCTGGAGGACGCGCCTAATTTATGACGAGGTCTGTACCTTATCATAAATTAGCATCGCCCGGCAGCCCGGGGACTATGAAAGACCAAAGTAAAAAACACCCCCACTTTTTACAAATTGTCAGTTGTTAGAGAAATTTCTGCGACTGTCCTACTGATTTGAATGGAGCTTGCAGAAATCCATGACCATGCTGCAGAAACAACCCCATTCAGATTCATGGAATTGAATTTTCAGTTGCAGAAATTTTTGCAATGTATATGTATTCGTGATTATTCGATGTTTCCAGTGTGCTTTTACCGCTTAACTAAAGCACTTAAGGGGTATTTCCATCTTATAAGGTGATGACGTATTGCTAGGATATGCCATGATTTTATGATTAGTGTGTGTCCGGCCCCTGGGACCACCACCAGTTACGAGAATTAAGGGAATGCAGAGCCCCTTAACTACTTTCAGTGCCCAGTGGCACCCTGGGGGGCCTTTCATGTGGATGCATCACTAATCATTTTAGTTTTCAGGATTGGTGGGAGTTCTAGAAGTCAGACCACCACTGATCATAAAGTGATGGCATAGCTTACCTATATGGAGCTTTACTTTACTATATACTATACTAGCAGAAGGACCTGGCTTCGTCCGGGTATATTTCATCTATTTAATTTAATGTTTGTGTGTGTGCCGTTAAAAGATATAGAGAGTGACATCTACAGTGCCCGCCCCTTTAACAGTGACCTCCACAGCAGCCTGCCCCTTAACAGTAACATCCACAGCGCCCTCCCCTTTAACTTTGACCTCCACAGCAGCTAGGGTGGCCACTGTCTTCACCCCAGAAAGCCGGACCTCACCAGCTATGCCCCAAATGTGAAGCCATGCCCCTGATCTCCATGAAGCCACACCCCTAAACATGAAGCCACGCCCAAGTCCCCATGAAGTCACACCCCTAAACATGAGGCCACGCCCCTTGGCTCCATGAAGACACGGAGGAGAAGCTGTCTGAGCGTGAGCTGCTGAAAGGGTGGACATCTCTGTCTGCGTCTGTCCAGACACTGTGCCGGACAGAGGACAGGGAGCCAGAAAACCAGACTGTCCAGCCTAAAACCGGACGTCTGACCACCCTAACATCAGCCTGCCCCTAGGGTGGCCAGAGGTCCGGTTTTAGGCCGGACAGTCCGGCTTTCAGACTCCATGTTCTCTGTCATGCGCAGGGCCTGGATGGACACAGGGATGTCATTTTGAACAGCTCACTCTCAGACAGCAGCACTGTGCAGTCTGAGTATGAGCTGCAAGGAGAAAGTCACCCTCCCCTCACCTGCAGCTGACAGTTCATTTTTACCTTCATTTTTTCAATGCCCTTCGGCTGCGGAGTGGAAGGGGTGTGGCCTGACTGAGTCGGGGGCTTGACTTAGTGGGACCTTGGGGTGGGGCTTTTAAGTCCTTCTTTTGAGGGTGGCCTGAATTAAAGGTCAATGCCATAGTAATTTAGGAGGAAACACAGTGGGTAGCAGTGGAAGAAAACATCTTTTATTACTACTGAACGGTAAATATGTGAAATTTACATTATATGAGGTAATGATTGATGATGAATTAGTCTAAAACATAAGTTATAGTTATGGTAACCGGAATACCCCTTTAACAGTGTCATCTACAGGGCTCTGCTCGTTTAAAGCAGACCTACAGCAGCAGACCTGGTGTGTGTGGAGACTAACTGCCTGTGAACTTCTATTGGCTGATAAAGGTCATGTGAACAGGTTTCTATTGGCTAATGCATTTTTTGGGAATATCTCAGGAACGGTATGTCCTGGAGAGCTGAGACCTTCCCGGACACCTGATGTACCTGTGTGCCAAATTTCGTGATTGTAGCTGCGATGGTGCGGATTCCTTTAGCGGACATACATACACACATACATACACTCAGCTTTATATATTAGATGGAGCTTTACACCTACAGGAGCTTTTATCACATCCCATTCTAAATCCATAGGTATTAATATGGAGTTGGTCCCACCTTTTGCAGCTACAAGGAGCTTAAACTCTTCTGGGAAGGCTTTTTACAAGGTTTTAGATTGTCTGGATTAATTTTTCTTTACCATTTATCTAGAGGAGGTCAGACACTGATGGTGGCTTGAGTCACAATCTCCATTCTAGTTCACCACAAAGGTGTTGGATGGGATTGTGGTCAAGTTCTTCCACACCAAGCTCACCCAACCATGCCTTTATGGACTTTTCTTTGTGCAATGAGGCACAGTCATGATGCAACAGAAAAGAGTGATCCTCAAACTGTTGCCACGAAATTGGAAGCATACAGTTGTCTAAAATGTCTTGGTGTGCTGAAGAATTAAGATTCGCCTTCACTGGAACTAAGGAACCTAGGCTAACCCCTAAAAAACACCCACACAGCATTATCCCTCTGAGACGAAAGCTTACAGTTGGCACAGTGAAGTCAGGCAGGTAATGTTCTCCTGGCATTCGTTAAACTAAGACCCGTCCATAAGATTGCCAGATAGAGAAGCATGATTCATTACAAAAAATTCAGAATATGGTTATGCTGCTCCAGAGTCCTGTAGCGGCATGCTTTACACCACTTGATCTGACTCTTGGCATTGTGCTTGGTGATTTAAGACTTGCATGCAGCTGATTGGCCATGGAAACCATGCCATGAAGCTCCAGGCACAGTTTTTGTGCTTATGCTGACTCTCCAAAGACATGATAGAATGTAGATTGTAAACTCCAGGAGAGGTTTAAAGAAAATAAAACACATAGCTGGAGTCACGGGTGATTTGGACGGTCTGCAGTCAGACATGACAGATTTTCTTTAACATAAGAAAACCAGGCTTAAATTCTAGCACATTCAGCTCTGTAAATCTTCCTCAATGTTGTAGACTTTGAGGTGGACTTTGAACATAAAAGGATAATCCATTACACTGCATGAAGTTGACTATTACACAAAATGTCAACTTTTTTTCAACAAGTTTATTACTGCTGGGTTTTTAAGTTTTATTTTTAGTCAAGTGCCTCTGGTGTTCACTACATTCAGGTGATTACTTCTCAGCCACTTGGATTCTAGCAATAAAATTACCTTACTGAACACAACGTTATGTTACTCATTAGAAGCTCCCAAACTACGCCATTTTGTTACTCATTAGAAGGTCCAAAACCATGCCCACACTCTGCAGTGGAACCTTGAAGTAACCTGTAATCTCCATCACTTTCTGCATTTAGGACTTTGTTCACCATCCATGAGAGAACCACTAGGCACCACCACGCTCTGGTGCTGCAATAATGGCGACTCCTCCGTCCACACAACTTCTCCACTTCTTCTTGGCTTTCTACTTGTTTTTGGGTCATTATTACTTGATGTCTGGAAAATCTTTCTGGTTTCAAACGTCATGTTTGCTGAGACGAAATCCGGAGTGTTCCCCAAGGAGGAGGAAATGGATTTATTCTGAGCCTTCTAATAAATTCTACTTGTCCTTATCGATTGGATGAATTTTACATGTGCAAATATATCAAGATGATGAAGATTGCTCTGTCCCCTCCTCCTCCTGTGAATTACACAGTTATATACTCTCCAGATTATTACGTCAGTGACCTGTAGAAAATCCATCCCCTCCAGTATTGGAACTATTGAGATCACAATTGCAACTAAGCTTCAATAATCACTTACAACAGTAATGTTAATCAATGCTGCCCTGGGTTACTTACAGGGTTTGTCCCACAAAAATATATATAAACATGAGGATAGCCCTAGCTGGACCAATCTGCCTGACTTAAAGATGATCATTAGTTAACACCAAATCCCCTCATTGGAAATTTGCCAGTTGTTACCAGTGTGGAAATGCTCTAGGAGCATACAAGCAACGATTGCAGTAACGTGCAACAGTAAAAAATGCTTAGTGGTTATTGTTTTGTGTCACTCAACTTGTTTTGAAGGCAGACAACTTGCAGAATCGTAATAGTAGAGAAAAATATCTGCCCATCTTATAAGATCCTGAAACTTTGTACTTAGATCAGGACATCAGGTTGTGTAGAAAAAAAAAGTGACAGAGCAAATGGGTGTATAAGAAAGGAGAAGCAGGGAGGAATGCCAAAAGATGTCATAGGTCATAACTTGTGCAGCGGCTTTTCAGAAGGAACTTGTTTTTCAGTATGTTGCACTTGTCTGAGGAATAACATGGAATGGACAAGACATTGGCTGGCGTTCTTGGTGGTACTTTGTGCCTTAGGGAAAAATATTCATACTGAAGATCTTCCTCCTCCATGTGACAGGTACATATGTAACATCATATTCAATTTCTAATAGAAATATTAATTCGAAATTTGTTTACCATCCCTCCAACCACTGATCATCCCAAACTGTGTTAGTGCAGACAGGAAAAGAAAATACTGTTTTTAACAAACACTGTTTGGGAGCTGTTTGTATGCAGAATGAGAATTATGAGGGTTATTTCTTAGGCTATCATTGGGCTACAGTTTTTTGGTCTTGTTTTAAAGCTGATAGTCCAATCTTGTAAATAGGACCAAGATCGTGGCACTATCCCTGATACATTGCAAGTTACAGCCCTTAGAAATGGGAAAGCTGTGTATACCTACAGATTTTATTACCAAACTGAATTCAAATAGCTGTATCTCTCAATGTTTCTCACCCAGCACAGTCATCTTGGGCTTGTTTAAAAGCGTAGATAGTCAGCTTTCAAATAGGATCAAATCTGTAGGTTCTACCCAGTGTGAGTTATTAAAGGTTAAAATTTCCCACCCCATTCAGCTGGCTGTGATCTCAACCAACCTGGCAGAGGTTGCAGAAGGAAAGAAACAGGTTCTTTATACCTGTTTTACCTGTGCATGACCTCAGGGGGAACGTTATATGGACCTCTGTGCAAATTATAAATCTCCCTTCGCCCATCAATCAAAATCTACAGCAAACATTATTGACATTTTCAGGAGCGTTTTTCCAATTTTTATGTGACTGCTGGGGGGGGGGGAGTGGGTGTTAAAATTATCTATCTATCTATCTATCTAGATAGAAACGTGCGACGTGCGTGCGAGCAGTGCTTGAGAAAGGCTCAGTCGAGCCGAAACGTCGCACGTCCCACATGGGTAAATAAATTTTTTTTACCATTAAAGTGTTTATTGGGTTTTACAAGAAATTTTGTATGATTACAACAAACATGAAAATAGACAATCAATGTGCAACAGATTGAACTTGCCGCGAGAGCGTAAACACGCAATAGACATCAAACATTCAATATCCATAAGGCCGAACCTAAGAACTGCCTAAACATTAAACTTCTACTCATTAAATCCATACCTTCAGACTGAAACAAAAACAAAACAACAACAACAACAAAAAAAAAAAAAAAAAAAAAAAGGGGGGGGGAGGAGAGGGGTGGTAAATTGAAGTGAGAAAGTATAAACAGGAAGCGTAAGCAGAAAGATATAAAGAAAGAGAGCAAAGCCAGAGAAAGAGACTGTAATATGAAAAATGTAGATTGCTAGAGAACTATCCTCAGTGTGAGAGTACCTAGAGTGATCTGTAAGACCCTGAAGCGCGGAATTCCTCCCAGGGGCCCCATACCTTCAGAAAGCGTGCAGACGAAGAAGGAGAGAGTGCAATTAGCTCCTCCATCCTCTGGTAGGTCATCACCTCCTCGTACCACTCCTCGATCGTCGGAGGGGAAGCAAATTTTCCAGTGCCTTGGGATTACCGCTTTAGCAGCTTGAATGAGGAACCAGAGTAAGGATTTCTTATAAGCGGGAACATTAAGGTTGAAAAGATATAGCAGAAATGCCTCAGGTGTATTCGGAATTGGGAAATTGGTGATTTTGTGTATTGCCCCATGGACAGAATCCCAGAACACTCTCAGACCGGAACAGTGCCACCAAATATGTAGCAGGGAGCCTTCGGATGTTCCACACCTCCAACATCTATCCGTGACTGCAGGGAACCATTTATGTAATAACGTCGGAACTCTGTACCATCGCGACAGGATTTTGTAACAAGTCTCCTGCGCTTTTGTCGCTACCACTGCCTTATGTGTAAAGACGTAACATCTGAGCCATTGAGAGGCAGACAATGTGATGCCCAAATCTCTTTCCCATGCTGCACAAAATGGTGGAGGTTAGGAAGATCGTTGTTGGAGGAGTAGCTGAAAAGAAAAGAGATATCACGGAATACCGCCGATGGGGCGAGGCATGCTTGCTCGAAGGCTGTCAATTTTCTAGTTAGATTGTGACTACCCCGAACAGAGGCTAAAAAGTGTTTAAGTTGAGCATACTCATACTGGTGCCTATTCGTGGGAGAAATTGTGTCTAAAATAGTGGACAAGGGTTTCAACGAGGAGCCCGTGAGCACCTGACAAGCACGCAGGGGGGAGAGTTTAGTGCCCGTGAGGAACGATGACGAAGAGGCACCCGGAGGGAATAGAGGATTGTCCGTGATGGGGGTGAGGGGACCCTTTATGTCCACCAAGGAGGCATTAGTGCCAATATCGCCCAAGATGGTAAATGTGCAAGCTGAGGTGAAGGAAAGCGAGGGATTTCTATGACTCTGCCCACTCCGCACCCAATGGATTGAGGTTAATGGATATGGCGCCAGTTCCCTTGCAATATGAACCCACCATTTCTTAGTATGCAATCTGAACATGTCCAGGAGACGTGCGTACGCAATAGCTTGATAGTACAGGCGACAATCCGGGAGACCAACCCCACCCGTCTCCTTAGTTCGCGTTAGTACATCCCAGCGAATTCTCGGTTTCCCAGGTGACCAAATGAATTTGGAGAAGATTCTGCGAATCTGCGTCCAGAATGAGATGGGAATCCGGATGGGGATGGTCTGCATTAGGTACAGTAATTTGGGTAGCAAATTCATCTTGATTATACTGACCCTCCCAAACCACGAAAATTCTTTCCTATTCCAGGAATCCAAGTCTTTCTGAAAACGATTCAGAAGGGGGGCAAAATTATCCTGAAGCAGCGATAATTTCGGGGGAATATGAATCCCCAGGTATGTAATACCTCCCTCTGGCCAGGTAAAAGGAAAAGAGTCTTTAAGGGAATTCACTAGAGCCGGAGTCAATGAGACATTCAGGGCATGAGATTTAGTCATATTGATTTTGTAATTGGACCATATTCCAAAGCGACCCAGCTCCTCCAGTAGAGATACCCTCGGGTTCGTGATGTATAATAGAAGATCATCTGCGAAAGCAGCGCACTTGTGCTCCTGTTTCCCTATATGAATACCCGTGATGTCGGGGTTGTCTCTAAGTGCGGCCATCAGATGTTCCATGACCAGTACATACAGAAGAGGAGACAAAGGGCAGCCCTGCCTTGTACCGTTACGTATCAAGAGAGAAGGGGACAAGGTGCCGTTGACTTTCAGTCTGGCCGACGGTCCTTGATACAAGGTGAGTATTTTAGACATAAACCAGGGGCCCAGACCTATATGTGTGAGTGTGGAACGCAAAGAAGACCATGAAATCCGGTCAAAGGCCTTCTCTGCATCAAGGGACAGGACCATCAGGGGCACTTTGCGCGCCTTGGCATAGTGGATTATGTCCAGTGTCCTAAGAGTGTTGTCCCTAGCCTCCCTACCAGGCACAAATCCCACCTGGTCAGGATGAACTAATGAAGTTAAATAAGCGTTCAGGCGGTTGGCCATGAGCTTCGCATAAATCTTCAGGTCTACATTTAGGAGCGAAATTGGGCGATAACTCGCACACAACTGCGGATCCTTTGCAGGTTTAGGGAGGACTATAATATGCGCCGTAGTGGACTGTGCCGGGAAGGGAAGCCCAGGTGACACCTCATTGAAGACCTTAAGAAGAGGGGGGGTTAATTTGTCCAGGTATTCCTTATAAAATCGGGCCGTGAAACCGTCCGGACCTGGGCTCTTACCTCCCGGGAGGGACTTAACAACCTCACTAAGCTCCTCTGCCGTGAACGGGGTCTCAAGACTAGCAGATTGCTCCGCTGACAGCTTGGCTGCTGAAGAGAAGGGTAGGTCCCGTGAGCCCGACGGTTCAGGCAGGGTATACAAGGCGGAGTAAAAAGAATGGAAAGCAGCTGCAATGTCTGGCGTGGTATGTACCACTGGACCCTGGGGAGATTTAATGGTTGGAATATGACTAGCCGTGAATTGGCCCCTGAGTGCTCTGGCCAGCATGTGGCCACTCTTATTACCGTAGTCGTAAAATTTGCTACGGCAAGACTGTAACATTTTCTGGTAAGAACCCTCCAGCAACCGCTTAGCCTCTAAGCGGGCGTCCTGTAGATCCCGCAATATAGGCTGAGAAAGTGCTTGTTTGTGGGACAATTCTAAGGCTACCACTTTTTGCAGAGCTAGGGAAAGACTGTGCGCCTTTTCCTTCTTGATGCGGGTGCCGTGTTTGATCAATACGCCCCTAAGTACGCACTTGAGGGCTTCCCATTGCACGGGGTGAGATGTATCATCTGTCCCGTGATCTTCCAGAAAATTAGAGATGGATTGAGAAACATCTGTGGCACAGACCGAGTCAAGAAGTAGAGATTCGTTCAGTCTCCACGTCCATTCCGTCTTTGACAGAAATGGAAGTTGCAGGGTACAATATATCGGGGCATGATCAGACCACAGGATGGTACCTATGGAGGTAGTATCCAGCCATGTGAGGGCTGAGTGCTGTAATAAAATATAATCAATCCGGCTATAGGAAGAGTGTGGAGCAGAGTAGAAAGTGTAGTCCCTATCTGAAGGGTGCTGTAAGCGCCAAGGGTCTCTAAGCTGTACTTGTAGAAATGCCCTTTTCACCTTCTTAATCGCTTGGTAGGAAAGAGTAGCCCGCCCCGAGGAGTTGTCCAAAGTGGGATCCAGGGTAAGGTTCAAGTCCCCACATAGGACAACCGAGCCTCTAAGTTTGGGTAAGATCCTATCAACCAAATCCACTAGAAAGGGAACCTGGCCCTGGTTGGGGACATAGACGTTTAAAAACGTAAATTCCCTTCCACTAATATTCAGAGATAAAACCAGGTACCTGGCATCGTCATCCACCGTACAGTCCAACAGCTGGACAGGTTAGTGATTTATGGATCGCTATGGCGACCCCCTTTGATTTGTTCACCTTGTTATTGGCAAAGTACCATGTGGTGTAATGGCGATGACGAACACCAGGCACCAAGCCCTCTTTATAATGCGTCTCCTGGAAGCAAACGACTTGTACCTTTTGACGGTGGAAATGATGGAGTATCTGCGTTCTCTTATTGGGAGAGTTAAGCCCCTTCGCATTAAAAGATGCAATCTTGAGTGAGGCCATTTGTGGGCTCTCCGCCGGCTCTGCAGAGAAGTAAAAACATTAGGTAAGCAGTAGTGAGGAAGAAGAGGGAAAAAAAGAGGAGAGGGAGAGAGGAGAAAAAAAAAAAGAGAAGAGACTGCAAAAATAGAAACAAACAAGAAAAATTACAGGAGTAGTATGGGAAGACCAATCGGTCAAAAGAGACAAGTGCCTCAGAGATAAAACTCCAAGGAAGGTGTCTCAACCTATGTGGGGTAGGTGGTGGTTCAAAGCAAGGAACCCAACTGATCCCCCGCACGGATAAATGGAAAACTGCTGAAAAAGTAAATGATTGAGCTCCAAACACTACTGGAAAAGAACAAATCTGAACAACAAAGAAAAGAACTGATGGGGAAAAACTTATGTGCTATCGTGCAGCATGAATCTGAGAGTCTCCTTTATGCGATTTCTGCGGAGCCTGTAAAGAAGGAAGGAGGGACCTTCAGGTGGCTGTGGAAGATTGGGAATGGCCCAACTGGCCGTCGGATCTGCGGTTGCGTCTTCTGGAGTTACGGGAAGGTGCACCAGGGCCTCCTCTCATGGAAGATTGTGAACTTGGAAGCTTCTGCGAGGCCGAGTAATTTGGAGGATCAAAAGTGGGCCAAAGGCCTAGGTTTAATTGAGGCAAATTGAAATGCCTCAGGAAGTCAGGAAGGTCCGCAGCGCACCGCATCGTAGCTGTATGGCCTTTGTGGCCAGCATTGAGGGCAAAGGGGAATCCCCACCTGTACGGAATTCCTTCATCCCGAAGCAAGTTAAGAAGCGGCTTCAAAGCGGCACGTTGGGCCAAAGTGTAACGGGATAGATCTTGAAGGATCATGATCGGAGCATCCCCATATGATAAGGATTGACGTTGACGTGCTTGAAATAGGGTCTGCTCTTTCAATGCGTAGAAGTGGATCCTGCAAATTACGTCCCTTGGTCTGGATCCCTCGGGAGCTGGCGGCCGAAGCGCTCTGTGGGCACGATCAATTTCAATATAGGTGGATCTAGGACGGTCCAGGATATCGTTAAAGATGGATAGCAAGGCAGGGAACAAATCTGCAGCAGTGACGGATTCAGGAAGGCCCCTAATTCTTAGATTATTACGGCGCCCTCGATTTTCTAGATCGTCCAGGTGCTGCTGGAGTGCAAGAATTTGTGAACCTTGTGCTCTCGTGCGTTCTTGAAGTGTGTGCACCTCTGCCACTACGTTTGTGTGATCTTGAGCAATAGAGTCCACTCGAGTGGATAAGGAAGATAAGTCCGTTCTAAATTGGGCAAACTCTTGTTTGCATTCTTGAAGAATACTAGAGGCGAAGCTGGAAAGGTCTTCTTTAGTAGGTAGAGAACAGACTAGCGCATGTAAATCCGCAATTGTAGGAGGCCTAGAGTCATCCGTAGTATCCGAAGAGATGGGCCTGGGAGACGCAGACAGCAAATGACTAGAACTTGTACGTGGCTGAGCAATGGATATAGAGCCCTTTGATGCCTGGATGGGCCCACACAGAACAGGTGAATGACCCAGGGTCCCAGCCTGGGAACCTTCCCAGGACGAGCCTGTGGACCAGTGGGGGGAAGCAGCCAGTGAATTGATGGGTGAAGAGGGGGAGAGAGGGGCCCTCTTGAACCACGACCCCTTGCTTCCTGATACAAATCCCGGGCTGGTGGTG
This sequence comes from Rhinella marina, assembly GCA_900303285.1. Lineage (NCBI taxonomy): Eukaryota > Metazoa > Chordata > Amphibia > Anura > Bufonidae > Rhinella > Rhinella marina. The sequence continues at coordinate 7,938 of ONZH01013956.1, read as the reverse complement.
TTGCTTGTAAGGGGGTGTTATGTGGAAAGGCCCCAGGGTTTCGGAGCACTGGGGGCAGGGCCTGATGGGTAGATTGGCCTAATGAGGCCTTATCTGAAGTGCCTCTGTGAGGCATGAAGGCCTGCGCACTGGGGCTGAGGGCAGACCCCTGTATGTGGGTGCCTGCATAACGGAGGAATGAGGCAGGCTGTGGAAGCGGGAGAGGAGCAAAAGTTCTTTCAGGACTTGCATGGATCGATGCTCCGGCCGACCCACGTGACACCGCCGCATCTTCCTTGCGGCCGGTACTGGCGGGCACCTCCACGTCGTCTGTCTCCTGCTGTGTCGGGGAGAGCTACTCCCGTGCCTCTCCGGCTCCGCGGGAGGGGATTCGCTTGATTGCCGAGAGGCAGGCGGAGCAGAAAGGGAACGGCGCGCTGCGGTCAACTCAGCAGTGTTCCCCGAGGCCTGCTCCTGGAGACTGCCGCCGCCATCTTGGTGCAACTGATCTTCCATGCGGGGCATCTGGAAGTCGGCCTGGCGGCTAAAGTAGATCTCATATCTAGCTATATACACAATATATGTATTTATATTATTTTGCCTATATTTTGATTTCTTGCTAAATATTATATATATACATACTGTATATACAGTATAATTTTGATCAAATAAATCAAAATATACACATAAAATAATATAAAAAATAATTACTATAATTACTGGTATATGTATATAGAAAAATTCTGTGTAAAATTGTACATTTTCCCCTGTTCATGACTAGACACGTTTATTTTTTTAGTACTTGCCATTACAAAAGCAGTGAGTTTTTCCAATTGGCTATTGACATTTTTTTTTATAAATGGGCTTTATTTTTATGTAATTTTTATTAGTATTTTATTGTATTATGGCTGCTTTCTTAAAGAGCATTGTGTGCAGCTAAGAAGAAGGCAAAGATGATAATAAACTGTGTCTTCCTTCTCTATGGGGAGCCTTCTCTCTCTCTCTCTCTCTCTCTCTCTATCTATAAATATAGATATAGATATATATATATATATATATATATATATATATTAATATATATATATATATATATATTTATATATATATATATATATATATATTTTTTTTTAATAGTAATATTTACTAGAACTTACAATAATTTTTTTGCAGGAATCACACATGCATTTTTTGACTCAGTATTTTGAGCATAGCCAGAAAGTAGATCCAGTAGGATGGAGAAGTCGAAGTCCATTCCCTTTGAATATAACTCTTGGCTTTGGCTCAAATACTGTTCCAAAAACTACTTGTGTGATTCCCGCCTTAAAGTTTACATTTATATAAGAGATCTATTATCAAAGTATATCTCATACAGTAAGACAATTTTAAGGTTGTTAAAGGGATTTTTCAGAATAATTAAAACTCTGGGGAAGGCAGCAGTTTTTTAAACAAAATGAAAATGAAAAAAAAAAAATCAAAAACTACTCAGTCACCAATAAAACCCCTTCCATTCCAGTGTCGCAAACACTTGCTGGGATCTGTTTTTGGTGACGAGACCACTTCCGACAATCAGTGACCACAATGATCGATGCAGTGGTCTTGAATCTCAAGATTGGGTCCCCATCACTTCCTCTCTGGCAGGGACCACTGGGAGCCATGGCACTGGAATGGAGGACATTTGAAAAAGTGTTTTTTTTCAGTTTTTAACACATTGCTACCTGTTCTGGTAGTTTTAAATATCACAGACAACCACTTTAGAAGATGTTTCAGCTTTATCTTGATAGTATGCAAGTATGTAGCTAAAGGGGTTTAAAGGTTATAGTAGGAACACGGTACAAAGTTCTGGTTCCATAACTTTCTAGCATATGCTATGGTCTGTTCAGTCCTCAATTGCTGATCTCAGGGACTCAGGCTTCAGAGAAAGATGAGTTTGTTTCAATGCACGTGCATAAGTTGGGCAGCATAAAAAGCTGTGAATGAGAAGAAGAATTATCAGGATGGCTCGCCACTGGCTACACCCCGGTGGGTTTGGCCAGATTGACAGGTCATTTGTGTATAGGGAGAGACCTGTCAATCCAGCCAGGTAGGGCGATGCAGGGAGCAAGCCGCCCTGATGACTCTTCTTTCCATTCCCAGGTTGTATTCAGACTATGGCTTCTTAGAAATGGTGCAGCATTCCAGGGCAAAACACAACTGTTCATAACAAGGGAGCCAGTCAGTATTTTATGGGCAGTGTGAATCCCCTGACAGTGTCACCAACGTACCTGCCCGGGTTCCAACTATGCGCTCTGGTGCTGCAGTGCGACTGTGATGGGTGAGAGGCGCTGCTGGGCCCCATCCCATGTGATGCGCGGTTTAGCCACACCTCCTTGTGACTCGAGTACATCAATAGTAATGAGGCACTCGCTCTGTTCCTCCCCGCAGCGGAGGAACACTGGGGGAGATTAGCTGTTTAGGTGCATCTGAATATAATGCAGGTTGAGTGACTGCTCAGTCTGCCTATTCTGGGCAGTTTGTGTTCTGGTCCAATGGGGACCTATCATTTTCTAATCCAGGCACTTGGCACTCTATTTAAATGTCCTGCTGGCAATATACCCTTGCCAGTTATAGGTTTTTACTCCCTAGCTGTGCTCCCGGTTCTGTTTTGTGTGTGTTTGGATTCATTGTTATATTGGCCTCAGCTTGCCTTTGACCGCTCTCTGTCTCGTGATTTGGTACTGTGATTCCCATCTGGTTCTGACTTTGGCTTGGCTATTCTGATTACCCTCCGTCTTCTGATTTGGTATTGTATATTCTGCCTGGTTCTGACCCATTCCCTTACAACCACGTTTCTGTGTTGTTCTGTGTGTGTCTGTCTCACTCTTAGCAGAGTAGGGAATGTCGTCCAGTTGTGGTCTTGCGCCTAGGGCTTGCACTGCAAGTAGGCAGGGAAAGTGGGCTGGGTTTTGTTTGGGAAACAATCATTAGGAGAAACAAAATAAATGGCTGCCATCCTATTAGTACACACAAAACTTGTCCTATTCACACAGAAGGACTAGTTACTTCACAACACTGAGGTAAAGAGCTGCCTCCTCCTTCTCTCTGCTCTGCTTGTCAGGGATTATGATCCTGAATACAGCTGATAAGATCTTCAGCTGAATCTCTGTAGGAATTAAGGAGACACGAAGTACATAGAGGATGGATAGGACAGACTGTGGTAATGAAGACTGCATACAAGTGCTGCTGCTCATCAGCCACTCTGTACTTCATGTCTCCTCATGACCTCGATTCCTACAGTGATTCAGCTGAAGTTCTTATCATCTGTATTCAGGATCATGATCCCTGACAAGCAGAGCAGAGAGGAGGATGAGGCAGCTCTTTACCTCAGTGTTGTGAAGTAACTTGTCCTCCTGTGTGACTAGGACAGGTTTCGTTTGTACTAATAGGACGGCGGCCATTTTATTTCTCCCAATGATTGCTCCCCAGACAAAATGAGCCATTATAACTGCTGAATTAAAGGTATATGGGAATATATTTATAATAAAGTAATATTTAACTACTTTCATTTTCCTAATTCCCGGAGAACGCCTTTAACTTGCAAAACAAAGACTGAGTGTTAACATCTCATGGACACTGCTATGTCACGTCCATAGTACTGTGCCCAAAGATTTCCATGGGGCCATACAATTACGTTTTTTTTAAAATCACCGATCATATTTATCACCCATGCTTATTTTGCCCTTGTGTTTGTTCTAAATGTTATAAGTGTGGATTCTCAAGCTAGCTATAAACAGGTTAATCTATGTGTCCTTGTGTAATCCAAGTATAATCAGCATGACGTACAGATCTGGACTTATACACACCCTAGTTTATGAGTCTGGGTGTAACAGGATAATAATAGTAATAAACTTATATAATAAACGTATAATAATTGCCACAAACTTATAGTAATTAGTAAACTCAAAGGGTATCAAAATGTCCATTTAATTTTTTCAAAGTGTTAGAAACAGGCAAAAATATTTTTTCTAATATAGTTTATTGATTTTCTAATTTTATCACAAAAAAAGCAGCCCTCGAAGTCTCCCGAAGTGCGCTAGTTACACTGTAATAAACTTGTTTATGAACATTAAGAATGCTTTCTACTTCCTTTAACTTGCTTTAGCAGGGTAAACAAATAATCAGTCCAGGCTCCAGCACTTCTATTCTATGCAAATTAAAAACAAGAATAGTGTGTCAACTGAGAGAAAACTCCTATGCGTTTCGAACCTGATATGTGAGTTCTTAGTCATGAAAGGGCAATTCTATCACCTAAAGAACATTGAATAATCCTTAGCATGGGTAAAAAAAAAAAAAGTAAGGGTCATTAAAAAAAAATAAAAAAATTAACCCCCTTGCTGCAAATGGACGTAGCTGTACGTCCAGATTGCATGTAACTTGCTGCAATCAGACATACAGATACGCCCGAACTCCTAACTGGGGCTGTGACACTATAAAGCGTCACAACTCCGGAGTCTCTGAGAGCAGAGATGTGTGAGAAGCCGTAAAGGGACCAATCAAAGTAGTCCCTTGCTGACGGTAGATCTGATTGGTTAGTTTGTACAGCTTAGCCAATCAGAGCATATGTAGTGTTGAAATGCCAGTTTCAGGCTCTTATCTCGACTCTGGAGATCAGAGCCTGAAATAAGGTATGCCCCCTGTGCCTCCGATGCCCTCTTTGTGCGTCTGATGCACCCTGCAGCCTGGTTCCCCTTTTTGTTGCATTGTATGCTGATAATGGAGGAACGGAGCCGCCGCCATCACCAACATAACATACAGCTGACACTCTGCTGCAACGGCTGAGATTGGTGCTGGCACCGATCCTTGACATTTAAACCCTTTCATGCCGTGATCAGTAGTGGCCGCTGATGTAAGAGGTTAACAGAGGGAGGGAGCTCCCTCTCTCCCCGATTGGGCCGTTGTGCTGTGATGGCAGCGGCACAATGGTTATCATGGCATCCAGGCTTGCCCTGTAGCAAAGCCTGACATGGATCCAGAGATCTCCTCATTCATTGCTCTGCTAGATTTATATCAAGTTGGCAGCTGAAAAAAGTGTGTCCTTTCTCAGGGGGTGTGTCTTTCGTATGTAGTTCTCTACCTATCACAGCTCAGGAGGCAGTTGAAGGATGGAACTGAGCATGTGCAGCCATCTCAGTGAGCAGGACAAATAAATAAGAAAAGAACAAACAGTAGGTGGTGCTATACAGATACATTTTATTGAATAACTCATTGGATATGCTACATTTTTAATTACATGCAATTACAAAAGTATTCAGATCCAGGTGCTGGTTTGAAAAATGTAGAATATTTTTTCATGGGATAAACCCTTTGATATGTTAAATTTAAAACTGGAGTTGTCATCTGGTCAGAACGGCTTCATAAATAATAACGAACTACCTTCTCAATCCCTTAAGGCCCTTTTAGACGGGCCGATTATTCTCCCTGCCCGAGCGCCGATCAGCGATATCGGCGCTCGGGCAGGGAGCCTTTACACGGCCCGACGAATCGAGCGCCGGGCCGCACGAGTGATCGCTGTATCGCACGTGCGGCCGGGAAGCTCCATACTGTCAGGCGCACATCGCCTGTTTACACAGGGCGATGTGCGCCCGACAGATTGGATCTTTTGGTTTCTACAAAAGATCCAATCAGCCGACGAACGAGCGTTTTGCTCGTTCGTCGGCTGATTAGGGCCACTTTTACATGGGGCCGATATCGGCACTAGCGTTCCTAGGAACGATTTTTCGCCGATAATCGGCCCGTGTAAAAGGACCTTTAAGGGTCCCTTTCAGACACTTCTTGGGTCCCCCACTGTTCTCTGACACAGATAGTGTGACCACTATCGCATTCTGCAATGGTGACACACCTTAACCAGTGATTGACTAAGTGGTCACAGTATCATGTTGAGACGTACCAGGAGGTATAGAGACGGGAAGAGGAACCAGGAAGTATCAGAATGTAAGCAGTGGAGGATTGGTAATGGAGTATTACTTTTGAAAAAAGAACAGCCACGGCATTTCCCTATGAGTAAGTTTAAATCCCAGCAGGTGTCTACTCCATCTACTTTTGAAAAGTTATGCAAGCTCTCAGATTCTACGAAAGGTCTTATATCAGAGATATATTTGATCCTTTCTGTCCCCGTCCTCGCGCCTGTCAGACATGCTTATATGGCAAAATGGACCTATTCTTAAACGTACAATTTCTCGGGGTGAATGGGCTTTAATTTGGAGGAGAGCCGCTGTAACCTCCTCTTGTATTTCCTATAAAGAAAATATCTATAAAATAATGATGTTTTGGTACCATACCCCACAATTGCTTAATCGCTTGAACCCTATGGTGTCTGACAGGTGCTGGAGTGCGGGGTGGGGTGGGCTCTTTATTCATATATTTTGGGAGTGCCCTTTCTCTGTCCTTTCTGAGAATGGTGCAAACCACACTGCATCAGGTCTTGGGCATTGAGTTCCCTCTAGACCCTTTTTTCTATATAGAACTGCCTTACGCCTCAAAGGAATACAATGGTGGTCATATTGCCAATTAACTGCAGCACGGTGCCTATAGCGAGTTTCTGGAAAAAAACTATTATACCTACTCATGATGATCTTATAAATAAGATTAATGACATTCGCAGAATGGAGCGTCACGTGGCGGTTATTACTAATCAGGTCCCTAGATTCGACCGTGTCTGGGAGTTGTGGACTGTTATTTCTATGCGGATCTGTGAATTTCTTTCTATTGATCTGTCTTTCCCTCCTTAGTCCTAATCCCTATGTGTCTTTCCTGTCCTTGATGTCAAGTCTTTTTGCTGTTTCTCTGTTTTTCAGACTAGTCTGCCCAGTTAAGCTTTTATATGCCTGTCTGGATATGCTGTACCAATGCCGGTTTTCAAATACTGTGCTGGTGATTATTATGATGTCAGATGTATACTTGCCGTTCACTATACATAATGCGGACTCAGACTCGGCAGATTATTTGAAGATTTCTCTTTGTCCTTTATTGCCTTTAACTGTATTTCAGTTTCATTTTTGCATTGTCTTTTTTATTGTACTTGATTTAAAAATTTATTCTTTAATAAAAATCACAATTTCAAAAAAAAAAAAACTCTAACAGCCATTCTAGTTTTATTTGTGTAATGTATAGGGGCAGTGATACTGACCATTTTTGTAATATACTTTAATTACTGAAATTGTATGTTTCTATTAGAAACATAGATCTAAAGTGGCCCATTTTGAGTCTTAGCAACGCTCCTCTGTCTTCTGTTTACATAACACAATCAGTGTTAGCAAGTCTCCACTGTTATGTAAACAGAAGAGCGTTGACAAGACTCAAAATGTGCCACTTTAGAGCTATTTTTCTGACAGAAATGTAAAAAGTAAAGTATATTACAAAAATGGTCAGTATCACTGCCCCCACTCTATTACTCGTATCCACTTGCATTCTTCAGCATTTCTCTTCAATTTTTCCTTTCTCAGTAACATCTTTGCACAGGAGAAATCCTTCATCGTGTCCAGATGGCCAAAATTTTCAGTGATGATAAACTTTGTAGACATGGGTCTCCGGGATACACCTGGTTAGTTCAATTTTGGGATTCTATATGTTTATCATAATTTCATATAATACGGTTTGAGACTGAAAATTTTGTTTTTCACAAAGTTTGTACTTCACCCTTCATGATCGCGTTAGCTTCTAGATTGTTTTAAAGATTTTTTTTCAGATGACTTACCGTACAATAAATTGCAAAGTCACTGAAAATTAACTTACTTACAAAAAACAATTTCCATGCATTTCAGCCCTGCCACAAATGACCTGTTAACATTATTTTAGTGATCTTCTCATTAGTCAGGAGAAAGTGTTAATGAGGACAGGCAGCTGATATCAGTCATGCTGATTGAATTAGAAGAGCAGACTGGTTGCTGTGGAGTGGTCTTGAAATCATTGTCTTCTCCTGTTAAC
>ONZH01013955.1:0-42412 GCA_900303285.1 Rhinella marina | reverse complement strand
TTGGTCTGCAAGGTCCACCCCACCCATATATTATTAAATCCGTATGCAGACAGTTTGCAGACGTGTATTTGTGCCGAGTACAGAAATAGGCTGCTGCTTCTGGATGTATAGATGTCATTATGAGGACATCTTTTTTGTCTCGATATTTCACAAGTAAGATGTCCCCATTGCAAAGGCCCTTTATTTCCCCATGCTTCAGTTTTTGGTTGACTAAAGGCTTGGGCAGGCCTCTTTGATTGCGGCGTATGGTGCCACATGCCACTGTCTTTCTTACTGAAAGGCACCTGAAAAGGGGTACGCTGGTATAATAATTGTCAATGTATAAGTGGTACCCCTTATCTAAAAGAGGGTGCAGGAGATCCCACACTATTTTACCTGCCACATTGAGGGAAGGGTGCATTCAGGAGGGCAAAACTAGGTATCTTTGCCCTCAAACTCTAAATTTGTAGGTGTACCCAGATTCGCTCTCACAGAGCTTATAAATTTTTAGCCCAAATCGTGCTCTCTTCCTTGGCAAATATTGGCAAAATTGAAGCCTGTCTTTAAAAAGGACAAGTGACTTGTCCACGGCAACGTTTTTTCTGGGGTGTAGGCCTCTTTAAATTTTTCATTGAAATAATTTATAAGGGGCCTAATTTTATAAAGCCTGTCATGGCTGGGGTCATCACGTGGGGGGGCACTGTGTGTTGTCAGTAAAGTGCATGAATCGCAGGATTGTCTCGAATCGCTGTCTTGTCATTACTTCCCTGTACATGGGGGTATCGTACAAGACATCAGATGACCAGTAAGATCTGATAGTGTTTTTAGATGACCATATTTAGAAGGAGGCCCCAAAACTTTAAAATGTCCACCACAACAACAGGGCACCATATGCCAGTCTTAGTGTAATATGAGGTGGGGTGACTAGCAATTAATTGAGCAGCGTATAAATTAGTCTGCTCAACCATCAAATTTATCAGTTCTTCTGATAAGAAGATTTTTAAAAATTCCACCTCCCTAAACCCCGTACTATCAAAATGAATTCTGGAACAGATGGAGCATATGACTCTGTGGGCATCCATTCGGGGTCAATGGTGCTAGTGCCAGGCAAAGAGTCTCATGTGCGACTTTGCTGCGGCTCGTCATCACTAGTGTTAGCGGATGATGACGAAATTTGAAACTGTTCGGTCTCGATTGCACTTTCTGTATCAGAACAGATAAATGTGTATGCCTCCTTTGCCGTATACATACGCTCAGCCATTTTATATGGTGCAAACTGCAACATATATATATATATTTATATATATTATATATTGTGCCCCCCCCGCCCTGTATTGTGCCCCCCCTGCCCTGTATTGTGCCCCCCCTGCCCTGTATTGTGCCCCCCCTGCCCTGTATTGTGCCCCCCCTGCCCTGTATTGTGCCCCCCTGCCCTGTATTGTGCCCCCCCTGCCCTGTATTGTGCCCCCCTGCCCTGTAGTTGTGCCCCCCCTGCCCGTCGTGCCCCCTGCCTGTACCGTGCCCCCCTGGCCTGTACCGTGCCCCCTGGCCTGTACCGTGCCCCCCTGGCCTGTACCGTGCCCCCCCTGGCCTGTACCGTGCCCCCTGCCCCTGTAACGTGCTCTCCCCTGGCCTGTACCGTGCCCCCCTGGCCTGTACCGTGCCCCCCTGGCCTGTACCGTGCCCCCCCTGGCCTGTACCGTGCCCCCTGCCCTGTACCGTGCCCCCTGCCCTGTACCGTGCCCCCTGCCTGTACCGTGCCCCCTGCCCTGTACCGTGCCCCCCTGCCCTGTACCTGCCTCCTTCCCTGTAACGTGCCTCCTTCCCTGTAACGTGCCTCCTTCCCTGTAACGTGGCTCCTTCCCTGTACCGTGCCCCCTGCCCTGTACCGTGCCCCCTGCCCTGTAATGTGCCTCCTTCGCTGTAACGTGCCTCCTGCCCTGTACTGCTTCCTGACCTGTACCTTGCCCCCTGCCCTGTACCATGCTTTCTGCCCTGTACCTTGCCCCCTGCCCTGTAACGTGCCTCCTTCCCTGTACCTTGCCCCCTGCCCTGTACCATGATTTCTGCCCTGTACCTTGCCCCTGCCCTGTAACGTGCCCCCTGGCCTGTACCGTGCCCCCCTGGCCTGTACCGTGCCCCCCTGGCCTGTACCGTGCCCCTGCCCCTGTACCATGCTTTCTGCCCTGTACCTTGCCCCTGCCCTGTAACGTGCCTCCTGCCCTGTACCTTGCCCCCTGCCCTGTACCATGATTTTCTGCCCTGTACCTTGCCCCCTGCCCTGTAACGTTCCCCCCTGGCCTGTACCGTGCCCCCCTGGCCTGTACCGTGCCCCCCCTGGCCTGTACCGTGCCCCCCCTGGCCTGTACCGTGCCCCCCTGGCCTGTACCGTGCCCCCCCTGGCCTGTACCGTGCCCCCTGGCTGTACCGTGCCCCCTGCCCTGTACCGTGCCCCCTGCCCTGTACCGTGCCCCCTGCCCTGTACCGTGCCCCCTGCCCTGTACCGTGCCTCCTTCCCTGTAACGTGCCTCCTTCCCTGTAACGTGCCTCCTTCCCTGTAACGTGCCTCCTTCCCTGTACCGGTAGCCCCCTGCCCTGTTAATGTGCCTCCTTCCCTGTAACGTGCCTCCTTCCCTGTACCGTGCCCCCTGCCCTGTACCATGCCCTGCCCTGTAACGTGCCTCCTGCCCTGTAACGTGCCTCCTGCCCCTGTACCGTGCTTCCTGACCTGTACCTTGCCCCCTGCCCTGTACCATGCTTTCTGCCCTGTACCTTGCCCCTGCCCTGTAACGTGCCTCCTTCCCTGTACCATGCTTTCTGCCCTGTACCTTGCCCCCTGCCCTGTAACGTGCCTCCTGCCCTGTACCTTGCCCCCTGCCCTGTACCATGATTTCTGCCCTGTACCTTGCCCCCTGCCTCTGTAACGTGCCTCCTTCCCTGTAACGTGCCTCCTTCCCTGTAACGTGCCTCCTTCCCTGTAACGTGCCCCCTGCCCTGTACCGTGCCCTCCTGCCCTGTACCGTGCCCTCTCTGGCCTGTACCGTGCCCCCTGGCCTGTACCTGTGCCCCCCTGGCCTGTACCGTGCCCCCCTGGCCTGTTACCGTGCCCCCCTGGCCTGTACAGTGCCTCCCTGTCTTGCTACCGTGCCCCCTGCCCTGTACTGTGCCTCCTGCCCTGTACCATGCTTTCTGCCCTGTTACTTTGCCTCCCTGTCCTGTACCGTGCCCCCTGCCCTGTACTGGTGCTCCTTCCCTGTAACGTGCCTCCTTCCCTGTAACGTGCCCCCTGCCCTGTACCGTGCCCCCTGCCCTGTACCGTGCCCCCTGCCCTGTAATGTGCCTCCTTCGCTGTAACGTGCCTCCTGCCCTGTACCGTGCTTCCTGACCTGTACCTTGCCCCCTGCCCTGTACCATGCTTTCTGCCCTGTACCTTGCCCCCTGCCCTGTAACGTGCCTCCTTCCCTGTACCATGCTTTCTGCCCTGTACCTTGCCCCCTGCCCTGTAACGTGCCTCCTGCCCTGTACCTTGCCCCCTGCCCTGTACCATGATTTCTGCCCTGTACCTTGCCCCCTGCCCTGTAACGTGCCTCCTTCCTGTAACGTGCCTCCTTCCCTGTAACGTTGCCTCCTTTCCCTGTACCGTGCCCTCCTGCCCTGTACCGTGCCCTCCTGCCCTGTACCGTGCCCTCCTGCCCTGCACCGTGCCCCCCTGGCCTGCACCGTGCCCCCCTGGCCTGTACCGTGCCCCCCTGGCCTGTACCGTGCCTCCCTGTCCCTCTACCGTGCCCCCTGTCCTGTACCGTGCCCCCTGCCCTGTACTGTGCCATTTCTTTACTGGCATTTGGCACTATATTGGGCATAATTTGGGGCACTATGGGGGCATCTGGTGGCTCTAAAGGGGCATTTTGTTTACTGGCACATTATAGGGGGCACGATAGAGGAGATTGGCACTATGGGGCATGTTGTGGCACTATAGGGGCCTCATTTGGGGGCATCTGGTGGCTCTAAAGAGTCACTTTTTTACTGCCACATTATGGGGGGGCACTATGGCATCTGGCACTAAGGGGTAATTTTTTTCTGTCACATTATGGGAGGTACTTTTGGGCAGAGCAGCACTATAGGGGCATCATTTGCAGGCACTATGGGGGCATCTGGTGGCTCTAAAGGGGCATTATTTACTGGTAAATTATAGGGGGCACTATGGCATCTGGCACTAAGTGGGCAATTTTACTGGCACATTATGGGGGAGAGGGGCACTATAAGGGATGTGAAGGGCAGTAAGAAGGGGCATATTATGGGAAACACTATGGGGAGAGGAGCACTATGAGGGCATTTACTGGGGGCACTATATAGGGGTATTTTATACTGGTATACATTATGGGGACATTAGCTCAACTGCGGGCAGTAAGCTGTGGTATTATTGTGAGCTTTACTACTACTGGGGGGCTATGGGGAACATGTCTAGTATGGGGACATCATTACTACTAAGTGTGGTCTAGCAGATAATTATTTCTATTGGTGGGATTTTGGGGAGCACTGTTACTTTTGGGGGCACCCTGGCATAATATCATTAGTGTAGGTGCAATTATTTTTTAGAGCACTGTGTGCCAATAACTGTTGTAGGGGGCACTATCTGTGTGGTAGTAGTATTTTCAGGGAACAGTTTCTGCAGTATAGTATTGGGGAGCACAGCGGGCACAGTATTGGGGGTGGCAGGATGAGGTGTTCAGAAGATGTAAAGATGATAGAAATGTGGGAAACTAATGTCTGTTTGTATTTCTGCAGAGACGAGAGATGGCTGAAAAATCTTCATGGCGGTCTGGTCCGAATGGAGAAGATGAGGAAAGAGAACGTCTACAACAAAGGTGACATCACTGGATGTACGAGGTATGGGGCGCTGTGTAGGAGAGGAGATGCTCCGGCTCCTCCCTCTGCCATTTACAGAAGGAGGATTCAGAGCTGGGTGAGGATGACCAAAGGGGGTCAGAAGGGCACAGGCAGGTGGCAGATGGTCGGGGGGGACGCTCAGGCCTGGAGCAGGATCTGGGGAGGGAGGAGAGTGGAGGATCTTCCTGGCTGTGTAGCCTGCTGTTGCATATTGTATAATGTGAAGCAGGCAGTGCAGCCAGGACACGTCCTCCCCTCTCCATATGATGTATAGAACTGGGCCTCAACCATATTTCAGCTGTAGTGTATGTTGGGAGTGGCCTATTAGATATGGGAGGGGCTTATAATAATGGGCGGGACCTATTTTCGCCGCGGCGCGCTTCGCGCGCCGCACTTTACTCTTCCATTAGTATGTTTCATACATGGGCGTGTCACTAAAATAGCCCTGCCCACAAGATGCCACACCCCCTTTTCCTTTCCGGACCCCCCCTAGAAAAAATTCCTGGGTGCTCCCCTGGGCACTTGTGTGGCACTCTGACAGAATGCAGCTCCGATCTCCTCATATGTAAACTGTCAGAATGAGGAGATCCGAGCTGCGCTGTGTGCCGCCAAACTGGACGCGCTGTGATTGGTCATGTCAGCTCTGATTGACTAATCACAGCGATCGGGAGGCAGGGACCACTGTGATTGGTCCACTGACAAGTGCCTGGACAGCTCTGCTCTCCGTGACACCCATTCAGATGCCGGTGTCCCCGCAAGTATACTTGCGGTGACACTTTCCTTTCATGACGTACTGTGCACGTCATGATGCGGTAACTAACACCAAATCATGACGTACATAGTACGTCATTCGTCACTAAGGGGTTAATAGCTTTTTCACTCCAATTAGAGAATCAAGGCCTTATGGAATTACTTATGTATAAAACAACGTGTACACCCCAAAAGCAGTAGTATTAGACCGCTATTTCAACCCAATTACGGAATGAAGGCCTAATGGAATTACTTATGTATAATGTACAAAACAATGTGAACACCCTAAAAGCAGTAGTATTAGACTGCTATTTCACCCCAATTACAAATTCAAAGCCTAATGGAATTACTTATGTATACTGTGTAAAACAATGTGAACACTGTGTGGACACACCTATAGCAGTAGTATTAGACAGCTTTTTAACCCCAATTAGTGCGTCAAGGAGTAAAAGAATTGCTTACCAAGAAGGACACTGTTCAATTAGTCCCTGCACTCTCGCTACACTGTCCCTGAACTCTTCCTAACTAAAATGTTACAAATAAAGGCTTTCTTAAGCACTGTCCCTAGCACCTGTCATGTCTGTTCCTGAACTATGTTCACAGTAAAATGGTGGAGACTGGGCAGGATAAGGGTTTTTATAGGGCTGTGACATCACAGGGGCTAGCTATCTGCTGATTGGCTGGCTGCACTGCATTACGGGAGATGCTTCATTCCCTTTCACTTTGTAACATGTGCAGCAGCCATTTAAGAAAAAATCTTATTTGTTACAACGAAGCGCAAGGAAATTCGGATTCATGACGAATCTAATTTTTTCTGAAATTGGGATTGAATTCCACTTTGTTAACGTCAATTTGTACAACACTAGTTATAATAAAGTAAAGGTATTGCATGGATTCATTTAGTCAGCACAATCAACCAAATGAAAATATCTAATTCGGGCACTTGAATATACAGTATAAGGTACAGTATAAATTACATTAAAAATCTGTACAGGTGTCTGTTCCATAAGTTAGTATTTTAAATTCTGACCCTAGTATGTTGGAGTTAATATTAAGATTTTTAAAATATAACATTTAATGCTGTATTGAAAGAATAATTTACACATTACTTACTTTTACAGAACTCAGATATTTTTGACCATGTGAAGTTTCCCAAACAAGTTATAGTATTTGAGACGCTGTAATCCCGATAATATCCAGGTCTGCACATGTACTGAACGGTTGTTTCAGCAAAGAAAGTTTTCATCTTCGGATACGGGAATTGCACTTGAGCATAAGGAAGGTCGGGAGGAGCATTACAAATGCCTGGTGACAAAACAGCAGATTATTGAAAAGCTCAAAGTCTAAATTATTTTTAAACACATAGGAAATTTAAAATGTGTACATCACAAACTTATCATCGGGGTAATCCAATTTTCTGGTTTGATGTTTTAGCGCCTAATAAATGACCTTTAACCCCTTCAACCACCATCACATACCCGTACGTCATTGTGGTTGAGGGAATGTATTGAACAGGCTACTGCAGTGAGCCTGCTCCATACATAGCTAGTGTAGGCTGTATGATACAGTAGGTACACGGCTGCAATGACGGGGAATGGCGTTCCCCTCGAACTCTGTCATTTAACCCATCAGGTGCCGTGATCTGTGTGAAGTAAGGCAGAGGGTTGCAGCTAAATATGTAGCAAAACTTACGCCAGCACTTGGAAGATAGGTCTCTGTGTAAGGACCCGTTCCAGTCGATGAAGGTACAGGTTTGAAGAAATGTGATGTCCAGCACCAGAGTAAAATTCTTGAACTTTATAGTATAAAAATTAAAAATTCCACCTCCACAAAATTAAAGACATGCAGTTACAGCCAACAGCCATAGTTTTATACTTCAGAGTTCAGACAATAGCGGAGTTTTCTGGTTTACGTCAATCCCCTTTAAAATAATCATTTATGAAGGTAGCTGTAATTTTGCAATGCATTTCTTTTACCATTTTTGCTCCTAGCTTCTGTTTAGGTCACATGACCATAGCTATGCAGATCTTTCTTAGTTCCTGTGATGTTATGTCCAGGGGCATGGCAAAACAGCAACAGGGACAGTGATAGGGAAGTGGCTATGTAACTAGGTGGGTGGGAGGAGCTATTTATTATCAGGGCCTTGTTAGGGGAAGTGCTGTAGCTGTGGCAGAAGTGCATCATGGGTTTGGTTGGATACAGCAACAGAAAATGCTACACAAAATAAAGACAAACCTGAGTGATTTCTGTACATCATGAAAACAGGTCAGAAAAACCCAAATTGAAAAAAAAAGTATTAGGAAGATGTACATGAGGTAAGTAACCACATGAGCATATCTGTTAAAAACCATAGTAATTCCAGAGAATGCCTTTAAAGTATATATGTACTGAATAGCATACCCAAGATACACTTACACTAATGCTTTATTAGAGTAAATGAATTCTTTCTTATCTGGAAACTATTCCTTTCCTAATACAGGACAATATCTTGATGCAGCAGACTAGGATTGCATGCTATAATTTAGAGTGCTTGTTCTGAATATGATTGGCGCTGTACTTCCAGACTATTGGGGTCATTTATCAAACTGGTGTAAAGTAGAAACTGGTGTAGTTGCCCATGGCAACCAATTCACCTTTCATTTTCCAAGGAGCTGTCAAAAATGAAAGGTGGAATCTGATTGGTTGCTATAGGCAAACACCAGTTTGATAAATGACTCTATATTTAAATAGTTACGTTACCTCTGCACTCTGGTGTATAATGATTCCATCTTCCATCACTGCGGCAGGTAATTAAAGCTTGACCAAAAAGCTGAAATCCTTCATGACAGTTATATGTTACAGCCTCATTGTAAACGTATTGCTCTATTACAGGACTATACCACCCATTCTTTACATTTCCAGGTATAGCACACGTTTGAACTGGAATAAAGCACATAATAAATATAAATAGATTGCTACATCTGTATATACAGTGGGAAAAAAGTATCAGCCACCAATTGTGCAAGTTCTCCCACTGAAAAAGGTGTGAGAGGCCTGTAATTGACATCATAGGTAGACCTCAACTATGAGAGACAAAATGAGAAAACAAATCCAGAAAATCACATTGTCTGATTTTTAAAGAATTTATTTGCAAATTATGGTGGAAAATAAGTATTTGGTCACCTACAAAAA
Source organism: Rhinella marina (assembly GCA_900303285.1). Lineage (NCBI taxonomy): Eukaryota > Metazoa > Chordata > Amphibia > Anura > Bufonidae > Rhinella > Rhinella marina. The sequence goes on along the minus strand of ONZH01013955.1, from coordinate 33,625 downwards.
AGCAAGAATTCTGACTTTCACAGACCTATAACTTCTTCTTCAAGAGGCTCCTCTGTCCTCCACTCATTACTTGTAGTAATGGCACCTGTTTGAACTTGTTATCGGTATAAAAGACACCTGTCCACAACCTCAAACAGTCACACTCCAAACTCCACTATGGTGAAGACCAAAGGCCGTCGAAGGACACCAGAAACAAAATTGTAGACCTGCACCAGGCTGAGAAGATTGAATCTGCAATAGGCAAGCAGCTTGGTGTGAAGAAATCAACTGTGGGAGCAATAATTAGACCCATGGGGTCAAAAAGAACTGTGAGCAAAAATCCCAGAACCACACAGGGGGACCTAGTGAATGACCTGCTGAAAGCTAGGACCAACGTAACAAAGGCTACTGTCAGTAACACACTACGCCGCCAGAGACTCAGATCCTGCAGTGCCAGACGTGTCCCCCTGCTTATCCGGGCCCGTCTGAAGTTTGTTAGAGAGCATTTGGATGTTCCAGAAGAGTATTAGGAGAATGTCATATGGTCAGATGAAACCAAAGTAGAACTGTTTGGTAGAAACACAACTCGTCGTGTTTGGAGGAGAGTGAATGCGGAGTTGCATCCAAAGAACACCATACCTACTGTGAAGCATGGGGGTGGCAACATCATGCTTTGGGGCTGTTTCTCTGCAAAGGGACTAGGACGACTGATCCGTGTACATGAAAGAATGAATGGGGCCATGTATCGTGAGATTTTGAGTGCAAACCTCCTTCCATCAGCAACGGCATTGAAGGTGAAACGTGGCTGGGTCTTTCAGCATGACAATGTTCCCAAGCACACCGCCAGGGCAACGAAGGAGTGGCTTCGTAAGAAGCATTTCAAGGCCTAGCCAGTGTCCAGACCTCAACCCCATAGAAAACCTTTGGAGGGAGTTAAAAATCCGTGTTGCCCAGTGACAGCACCAAAACATCACTGCTCTAGAGGAGATCTGCATGGAGGAATGGGCCAACATACCAGCAACAGTGTGTGCCAACCTTGTGAAGACTTACAAACGTGGCATGCAGTTATGTCTCCAGCAGATATGTAAATGATTACAGGTATGTTCTGATTAGGCACTGGGTCCTTCCACAAGAGAGCATAAAAGTGCTTGCCCCTCTGCTCTATTAAAAGCCTCTCAGAAGTTACTTTTGGGTAGTGTACCTCATGGTGAGATGTGGTTGACAGCTAGACATACCTCTACCACACAATCAAAGACATTTTGCCCTGTTGACAGACACTGAGAGAGGTGGATCACTGGACTCAAAAATGCAGAATGGTCTTTTCAGTGAAATGCCCACTTTCTAGGACAGTGATGGCTCACCTCCGGCACTCCAGCTGTGGTGAAACTACGACTCCCAGCATGCACCATTCATTTCTTTGAAGTTCTGAGAACAGCCAAGCAAGTGTGTATCTTGGGAGTTGTAGTTTTACACAGCTAGAGTGCCGCAGGTTAGCAATCACAGGTCTAGGACATTCTGATCTGGCTGTTATGAGGTTTGGGAGTAGTGGTTACAAGATGGCATGCACACACAGTGAAAAGGCTGACCACCAGTAGGCAGGATGGTTTGATCTTCTGACAAGCACAAGCAGCTCCAACAGTTTGATTTTCCACCATCCAAAAACAGGTGGCATCTTCTCTTGCTTGGCAAGTCCCACCATTGACAATCACTGCTACCTTTGTTTGCAGTGGTTTCGTGAATGAGAAATCTGGACTACTACGAACTGGAGCCACATCATCTTTAGCTACAAATGCAGGTTCTGTTTGGGAACTGATATTGGGTGCGTTGGTGTATGGAGGCCTTGTGGGGAGCACTTCAATCTTCCCTTTGCTGTGGAGCGACACATTGCTGTAACTGCTAGTGTGATGATCTGGGAAGCCATAGTCAGTTGGTCACCCTTACTAGTAATAGACACTAACAGCTCAGCTATATGTGTAGGCAATCCTGTGGCCACATGTGTTGCCTCTCGTGGCAGGGATTCCAACTTGCATTTTTCAGCAGGATAATGGTTGCCCACACAAAGCAATGGGTTACCCAGGAATGAGGGTGTCTGATCTCATCCCCCTGTGGAATTCAATGGGAGTGTAGACTTGGTAATTAGCATCACTGGTCACTAATAATAACTAATAATAATGAGGTTAACACAAATAGCATGGTAAATTAATTGGCATACAGAGATTTATACCCACTACAAAGCTGAAACATTCATTTGGCTTGGAGGTAAAACTAATCTTTATGTGACCCATACAGTTATGACAGAACACAGCTATCTATTCAGACTCCACCATAAGTATACACACTTTAATCATCAGAGTGAGCATGTTGATTGTAAAAAGAGAGAAGGGTATGTTGCTGCCAGACACTGCTAGGTGGCTATTATTTCCAAGGAAAAAATTTAAGTCACTCTGACTAACTTTGGTAATTTATACTTGGGATTCAGAGCTCTACATTAGAAATGTCATCTCAGAATATTGGACCTAATGAATGTAAAGTTTTAAAGTATGGGAAACATACTTTAAGAAATTACATTTCTGTATGCTCGATATTAAAGATGATCATTGATTTATAACTATACCTTCACATTCAGGAATGGGCAAACTCCAAGATCCATCTGACAGACATTTTCTGTTGTCGATATTTTTAATTTTATACCTAAAAATAATAAATAATAATGAGCAAACAGTTGGCACCCTCTGTTAAACTATTGTTAGAAACAGTAAAACATTTCTGCTTCTGGCAAAAGGTTCCATGAGGGAAGATGAGTGTTTTATGCCTGTGCTGGACGACTTGCTGTGGTATAGCTCTGACTGAGGGTTTAAAAGTTCAATAGTTGTCCCTCGAATGCTTATTTGACTAAAGCTCTCTCTCCAAACTCCTCCATACACAAACTAGCTCGGTTCATCGCAGAATGTATGTGTTTTTAATGGGAAGAGACATGAAGCCCACTGCGACACCTCTGGTTGCAGCTTATCCCCCAGTGAGAACAAAAGTTGAAATTCAGCTTGACCAATTCTTTTTGTCCCCTGACATCATTTGTCCGGGAGATTCAGGATCTTCCAGTAGATGTTAGGCAGCCTTGTTGGTCAATCCCACTGAAAATGTTGGGTTCAGCTTACAATACTCTAATGTGTAAGTGAGTCTAAAAAAATTGAAAACTTACCCCTCAAAACATCAAGACCCCTAAACGGCTACATGAACATGTAGTATACAAACATTGCAGTATATGATATATCTGTGCGTCATATGGATTAAGCAGTCGTGTGGAGTAGACTCACACTGAGCTTGCTCCATACACGGCAGGTGGCAGCTGTACAATACAGCAGACATCTGTCAGCAGTGACGAGAATCAGAAATTACTCCAATCCCATTTATTTAATCCCTCAATTCCACTGGCAATAGCAACTGCGGCATCTGTGGGGTTAGGAAGAGGGAGGCGGCTCCTTCTCTCAGATAGATGTTCCCACAGCGAAGTTGTAGTGTTCTGATCAGTTGCTACGGCAGTCTGAGGCGGTGCGAAGGCTCCTAGACCTGTCATAGTGAGCAGTTTGCAAAGCTATGTCATGGCATGGCATGACAGGCAGCCTGTAAAAATCCTATAGATGGCAATAATATTGAAATCTATGGTACAAGCCATCAGAAGATCATATGGAAAAATCTCCTAAAGGAACCTAAATATAGAGTGAAAAAAGTTTTTAAAAATATAATAAAAACAAAAATCACTCACACCCCTTTCCTTATTTTTCTAATAATAAAAATAAAATGAAAAAACGTATTTAAAAAAATAAACATATTTGGTATCACGAAATGTTGAGACTAATAAAATATAACTATATTTATTGTGCGCAGTGAACACCATAGTGAAAAAATAAATAACCAATTAGCAGTTTTTTTTGTCACTTTACCTCCCCCACCCCCCAAAAAATTCAATAAAAAGTAATCAAAACTTGGTATATAACCTAAATGGTACAAAACTATAGTTCGCCGCACAAAAATCTAATTTGCTATTCATAACCCCACAGCAACTGAAGTTTTGTTAATCCTGGATTGATGCAGTGATCCTACGCATACCACTATTTCTATTGAATACTGATATTATATATTGTAGTACCCACTGAACGTTTAACAAGGTTATGAACATAGCCATCTTCTAATAATATACAATGACATTCTTACTAAGCAGTAATACCCACCAGTGTTGCAATAAGAGATATATATATATATATATTATATATATATATTATAGATATATATATATATTTTTTTTTTTTTTTGTTCCAAGGGTTGGGAATTGAATGTGCACTCAGTCCAGCATCTATCTGTGAGCAAGCTGTTGAAGATTATTCAATAAGACCATGTATGAAATGTTTTAACCTTACATAAGATGTTACCTGTTTGCTCAATTGTAAAGTATTATGTTCCCTATTTGGTATCAATAGCGTCCTTAAGGGCTCTTACACAAAAGCGTGACCCTTGCGGGAATCACGCTCTGTATGAGAGAGGGATCATGTGGTCTGGAATACAGACGTGCACAGCATTGTCATGATTGATAATGCTGTGTGCCTCTATCTAACCTTTCTGCAACAGCTTTCTGTAACAGCTTTATGTCAGTATGATTCCATTACAGAAAGGTCCCACAGAGGCACACACCATTATCAATCATGATAATGCCATGCGCTTCCTAAGTCCAGAACGCATGATCCCTCTCTCACATGGAGCGTGATTCCCACAAGGGACACGCTCATGTGAAAGAGCTCTAACTGACATGGATACTGTCTTAAGTTATGCCTCATTCACACTTCAGTGTTTTGGTCAGTGACTGTGAGCCAAAACCAAGTGCGGTTCTAAACACAGAACAGGTGCAGATCTTTCCCTTAGGCTTCATTCACACGACCGTATGTGTTTTGCGGTCCGCAAATTGCGGATCTGCAAAAAAAACGGATGACGTTCCGTATGGCATCCGTGTCCGTTTTTTTTTGCGGATCCATTGTAACAATGCCTATCCTTGTCAGCACAACGGACAAGAATAGGACATGTTCTATCTTTTTTGCGGAACGGAAATGCGGACATACGGAAACGGAATGCAAACGGAGTACCTTCCGTTTTTTTTGCGGACCCATTGAAATGAATGGTTCCACATACGGTCCGCAAAAAAAACGGAACTGACACGGAAACAAAATACGGTCGTATGAATGAAGCCTTATACTTTATATCTGTGGAGGCTCCACTCCTGATTTTGGCTCACAATCACTGATGGAAATCACTGACCAAAACACTGACATGTGAATAAGGCTTTAGCATGGATAGTGTCCCTAATTAGTTATCCTTGCTAATTAGGCACACTATCAATGCCAATTAGGGACCATAGTCACCCTACATAGGGACACTATCGATGCCAGTTAGGAACAGTATCATATTACTGGATTAATCACATGACTATAATGGTGTTTATTATAGTTACCGTCATTTTGCCAGAAAAAAATAGTGCAGCTACAGTATGTTGCATTTTTAGGCAAACTTCATAATGGAACCTCTAATGGTTATACTGAACAATTATACACAGAAAAAGCTGTGGTTTATAATGAGAAGACTAACACAATTACATAATGATGAGTTTATCAGTTTTTTTAAATACTTTTAGCAAAACAAAAATAAGTCCCAAAGTGTGCAAATGTTATCATCTATAAATGGGGCATCAGCCTTCTACCCCCCAACCCTAACTGTCCACAAAATGCTATTCAGCTTCCTATCAGGTAGATCACCCACAGGACACCATTGGATGCATCACCGAAGCCTGGAGAGTTATGACAACTACCAGTTTTAAACCCACTTATTTTAGTCTAGACCTCAAGAAAATAAAATACAGTATATCTCATACGTATATCATAGGCCATCAGGTATTATCCCTACCCATAAAAATATGTAAGATAGATAGATAATAGACAACTAAAACTAACTACATTAAAGGGGTTGTCCGAGTTATTTTTTTGTTCTTTATATGTTTCTAACTTGTCAGGTATAACAACTTTCCCATATACTTTGTGTTTCTAAAGCTGCTGGTTTCTCAGAGTTGACTGAGGGTCACATGACCTGTGATGTCACCTTATCTCCCTGGTCTGTGATGTTTCGTTCACAAGCCTCAGAGTTCAGATAACAGTCTGTACACGAGACGTCACTGGCCACGCCCCTTTCTTTGCCCGGCTGCTATCTGCTCTCTCCCTGGTTTCCTTCAGATAAAACATTAACCCCTTCAGCCAGAACACACTGAGGGCTCAAGGCTTTACAACAAACAGTAGCTGCAGCAGTGAGAGGAGACAAATGCTGGGCACAAGAGCTGTAGAGGAATTGTATTGTACAAGAACAGGTAGGGAGAAATTCCTGTATGTATTAGCAGTGTCATTGTACAGCTGGGACAACGTGCTGCTGAGTATTCCAGCAGGCAGACATGTCACTCAGCACTTGTATTCATTCCCTTTGCAGAGGAGGGGGGAGGGGCTGAGATTGTTGTTATTGCATGTAAACAAAGACCAGAAGAGAACCAGGGAAATTAGGAAATATAGATTTTTTTTGCCTAAAACTTGCTTAACTTAGTTATATATTGCTGCCCATCAGATTTACAGTGCTATATATTTTTTTTGTCATAACTCGGACAACCCCTTTAACCCCTTCACTACCGTAGTCCACCATAAATATGGTGTATGGGTCTTATGTGTTGTAAAAAAAAGAAATAATCTAAAACAATTTCTTTTACTCACCCAGTATCACAGGCGTACATTATACGACTGCCATATATGAATAAGCCAGAAGTAATTCTTCCATGAGGCACATTTTCAGGTTCTACACATCTTATTGCTGAGTAAAAGAAAACAGTTAAAAAACTGAATCTAAAACTATTTCACAACAATTTCACCATCCTTATCTTTCTAGAACACAATTATACATGATTAAACTACATTTACAGTTGTGAAGGCTCATACACATAACATGCTTTGTTGGATTCTGCGCATACAGATGTTCTCCCCACAAAACCCAAACTCCTTTTACCTTCCAACCTATGGCATGTGAACATGCTGTGATTTCCTGTTGGGTTTGTGTGAAAAGAGAGCAAATAAATACTCTAAATGCTTGTGCGTTTAATTGAATGCATACGCAGGCATATAACAGTACAGTAGAGATATCTTTGGTCTCCACAGTAGCCCTAGTACGTCTCTGTAAAATGCTGAGCAAATTGTCGCTGCCAATTAGCTGCATGCAAAACAAAAATTGTGTGAGTTTTTTTGAATGTCCATTCATTAAAAGCAGGATTTCTGAAAATTATAAGGAATTGAAGTGATGCAAAATGTAAATGAATGATGCAGAACTTCATTACCGAATGATTAAATGAGTTATCTCCTGATTAATGTAAAAAATAAACACTCATCAAAGCTCAATCCTTATCTTACTGATAAGAATGTGGCTTAAATAAGTGTTTATGACCTCTTAGTAAATTAGAGATAAGAGGTTATTAGATGACCAGCACAAAGGGAAAATAAAAAGTACCATTCACACAGCTAGACAAACAGTCAGTGGCGTAGCTATAGGGGGTGCAGAGGTAGCAGTCGCTACTGGGCCCAGGAGCCTTAGGGGGCCCAAAGAACCTTGTGCCGCATACGAACAACACAAAGGAATGAAGGAAGGGGGGCCCAAGCTGAACTCTTGCACCCGGGGCCATGAGCCTTTAGCTACAGTGCCTTGCGAAAGTATTCGGCCCCCTGGAACTTTTCAACCTTTTGACACATTTCAGGCTTCAAACAAAAAGATATAACATTTTAAATTTTTGGTGAAGAATCAACATTAAGTGTGTCACAATTGTGAAGTGGAAAGAAATTTATTGGATCATTTAAACTTTTTTTGTAATAATAAAACTGAAAAAATTTGGGCATGCAAAATTATTCGGCCCATTTACTTTCAGTTCAGAAAATTCACTCCAGAAGTTCATTGAGGATCTCTGAATGATCCAATGTTGTTCTAAATGACTGATGAAGATAAATAGAATCCACCTGTGTGTAATCAAGTCTCCGTATAAATGCACCTGCTCTGTGATAGACTCAGGGTTCTGTTTAAAGCACAAAGAGCATCATGAAGACCAAGGAACACACTAGGCAGGTCCGTGATACTGTTGTGGAGAAGTTTAAAGCGGGATTTGAATACCAAATGATTTCCCAAGTTTTAAACATCCCAAGGAGCACTGTGCAAGCGATCATATTGAAATGGAAGGAGTATCAGACCACTGCAAATCTACCAAGACCTGGCCATCCCTCTAAACTTTCATCTCAAACAAGGAGAAGACTGATCAGAGATGCAGCCAATAGGCCCATGATCACTCTGGATGAACTGCAGAGATCTACAGCTGAGGTGGGAGAGTCTGTCCATAGGACAACAATCAGTCAAACACTTCACAAATCTGGCCTTTATGGAAGAGTGGCAAGAAGAAAGCCATTTCTCAAAGATATCCATTAAAAGTCTCGTTTACATTTGCCACAAGGCACCTGGGAGACACACCAAACATGTGGAAACATGGTGGTGGCAGCATCATGGTTTGGACCTGCTTTTCATCAGCAGGGACAGGGAAGATAGTTAAAATTGATGGGAAGAAATATTGGCCAAGCTTCTCGCAAACAGGTTGGTGGATATTCTTCCTTCCTTGATTTCAGGCCGACAGGTAGGGTTTGTGAAGGGGAGATCAGCAGTCACAAACATAAGAAAGATACTTTTGGCACTGTCAGTAGCTGAGTCTCCGATTTACAAAGGGAAGGCCCCGGCTGTCGTCACGTTAGACGCCGAGAAGGCCTTTGATAATGTGAGCTGGCAGTGGTTAGATCTAGTGTTGGATAAGATGGGATTTGTGGGTCTTTTTCGGACCTTTCTAAAGGTGCTTTATGCCAACCCTACCGCTAGAGTGTATACGGTGGGACATTTATCTGCCTCCTTCCCTTTGCAGAAAGGAACTAGACAGGGCTGTCCCATGTCCCCTTTGTTGTTTGACCTGGCTATTGAACCATTGGTTAGATATTTAGATTCCCCAGACGTCTTTGAAGGGCTGAATATGGGCAGCCGGGTGATGCGGATGGCTCTCTTTGCGGATGACATTGCTTTGTATATGGCAGATCCTGTTAGGGACATGCCCACTGTAATGTCTGCATTGAGAACCTTTGGGTCACTATCAGGATTGAAAATAAACTTCTCAAAGAGTGCAGTACTGTTTCTTCAGGGAGGCGGTTACAGGGGCGAGTCTAGGGATGTAGAGGGTATCCCAGTGGCTACATCACATATCACCTATTTGGGTATTAAAATTGGGTGCACCATGGAATCCATATACAGACTAAACTATGTCCCTTTGATTTCCAAAATCTTACGGGAATTGCAGCAATGGCATGATCTCCCTTTGTCTCTTATGGGACGTAATCATCTCTTAAAAATTATGTCTATGTCCAAATTGCTCTACCCCCTTCAGACTATCCCTTTGTTGCTGAGGCATTCTGATGTTGTTAAGGTGACAAAGGCGTTCAAGGTGTTCTTGTGGCATGGGAAACGCCCTAGAATCAAGCACAGCAAACTGACAGCCTCGAAAGAAAACTGTGGTATAGGATTTCCTGATGTTAGAAGCTATAATCTAGCTTTTATGGCAAGACACATTGCAGATTGGATAAATGGCATGAGTTATTACTCGGCCTTGCCGTTGGAGGAAGGATTTTGTGCTCCCTGGTCCCTAGTCGCACTTTTACATGCTAGATTTTCATGCATCCCTGTATGGATTAAACACTCTATACTTGTGAAGGATACTATAGCTACTTGGAGAATTCTTAGGAAACAGTATTGGCTATCTTTTCGAGTTTCTAAACACCTGCCGTTGTGGAATAATCCTGAATTTCCACATGGGAACAGTAATCGATTATTCTTGGAATGGCGTTCTAAGGGGATTTTGAAGGTGGGTCATCTTTTGCACAAGGTGGAACCTAGATGGCTTACCTGGGAGGAGATTATTTCCAAATACTCTCTGACTCCATTTCAGACCATTGAATTAGATCAAATAAAGAATGGGATTACCTCCAACCTGGTGTTGGTACATAAAGAGGTCAAACAAAATGTACTGGATAAGATGCTGGAGCTTGGAGGTGGGAGGATATCGGTGTTTTTAATGTATTTTAAAATGCAGAAGGAAAGAGGCAGTGTTGAGGCCCAGAGTACTTTTGAGGGGTGGGAAGAGCAGCTGGGAGATCAGGACTTAGCTCAGAAGATAAAGAAGGGATAGCTAAAAGTGAGGAGTCATATTGTGAATGAATCCTGGAGAGACACCCAGCTAAGAATCATACATAGGGCAATTTTTGGGTTTAATATTTCTCCTCACCCTGATAAACCGGACCGCATCATATACTGCCCTAAATGTAAACAGAGCTTAACAGATCTATATCACGGGCTGTGGTTATGTCCACAGAGCGGAAAGCTTTGGGAAGAGATAGCGAACATGGTCAAAGTGATTTGGGACAGAAGTATTAAACTGACGCCTCAGCTTTGCCTCTTTCACTATGATGATGATGGTAATTCATCCATGCCCCGTCTGTTCCACTCGATCTCCATGGTTGCCAAAAGGTGTATCTTGCAGAGATGGTTGCAACCAGAGACCCCATCCATCTCTTGTATAATTGAACAGTTGAAAAACCTCCTTCACTTAGAGCGTAGGGACATCATGAGTTCTAAAGAAAGACATGCTAAGAATTTTTTCCAGAAATGGAAAAGCTTTATTGTAAGGTACATGTCTGATGCTAAAATAAGACATCTAGTACAAACTTTTTCCCTAACTGAGTGGTATTTAGTGGAGCAGATGAAAGGACGACTAGGTAGATTACTGCTGATAAGAGATAATGTCACATGAACCTGGATGAGATCCCCCCAAATTGTGTTTTATGTTTGAGGTCTGCGCACCTCTCTATACTTTTTCTGCTGGGGGCGAAATTGCCCTACTGTTATGTTGTATGAAAATGATGTGAAAATAAATAAAGAATATTAAAAAAAAAAAAAATTGATGGGAAGATGGATGGAGCCAAATACAGGACCATTCTGGAGGAAACCCTATTGGAGTCTGCAAAAGACCTGAGACTAGGATGGAGATTTATCTTCCAACAAGACAATGATCCCAAATATAGAGCAAAATCTACAATGGAATGGTTCAAAAATAAACGTATCCAGGTCTTAGAATGGCCAAGTCAAAGTCCAGACCTGAATCCAATTGAGAATATGTGGAAAGAACTGAAAACTGCTGTTCACAAACGCTCTCCATCCAACCTCAAAGAGCTCGAGCTGTTTTGCAAGGAAGAATGGGCAAGAATTTCAGTCTCTAGATGTGCAAAACTGATAGAGACATACCCCAAGCGACTTGCAGCTGTAATCGTAACAAAAGGTGGCACAACAAAGTATTAATGCAAGGGGGCCGAATAATTTTGCACGCCCCACTTTTCAGTTTTATTATTACAAAAAAAGTTTAAACGATCCAATAAATTTCGTTTCACTTCACAATTGTGACCCACTTGTTGTTGATTCTTCACCAAAAATTAAAAATGTTATATCTTTTTGTTTGAAGCCTGAAATGTGGCAAAAGTTTGAAAAGTTCCAGGGGGCCGAATACTTTCGCAAGGCACTGACGAAATCACTGACGTGTGAACTAGGCCTACATTTCTCAGCAATGAGTGACAAGCCATTACGCATACAGGCAGATATACAGCAGCTGTCAAACATTAGTTAGCTGGATGGGAAGAAACGGGCTGATTGCTCTCCTTATGACTATACCAGACTACCAGCCTGTATTCTATGTTTGTAGATAATATATTTTTTTGCACATATGTCTAATAGCCTACCAGCGATGTCAATATAATATGCTAAAATATAGTGACAAATCCACGTTAAAGCTAGGTACACCTTCGGACACAAATTTATTTTATGCTTGCATTTTACTAATTTTTGAGTAAAAATCATTTTTTTAGTTGTTTTTTATTAAAAAATATTGAGCCGTTATAGCTGTGTGAATGGTACTTTTTACATTCTCTTTGTGCCAGTCATCTAATAACCTCCTATCTCTTATTTACTAAGAGGTCATAAACACTTATTTAAGCCACATTCTTATCAGTAAAATAAGGATTGAGCTTTGATGAGTGTTTATAATGTCAGAAAGCAGAGATAAGGAGCCTGTCAGATTAGCTGCCTGACGGAGCAGAGAGAAAATTCAGATCCATCTATTAGAGTATCTCAGCCCTGTAAAGAACAAAGGGTTCCATATTTGTAATAAAGACTGATTTAAAAAAGTATTTTTAGCTCAAAATGAGTACAGTGCAATAATAAAAAACATTGTCCCCAAAGGTGTCCAGGATCTTAAAAAATGTAATTTAATTGTGCAAACCTCGTCTAGTCTCCTACAAGACACAATAGTGTGTGGCTTTGTCTTGGTCCCAGCAGGTTTTAGCATATAACTGGCAGGCAAACACTTCTGCTCTTATTCTGTTGCTCACTGCTATGCTGCACTTTCCTCTCCGTCAGACTTATAGTGGGCCAGGGAACTACCTCCTGGCTTCTGAGGCTCTATAATTCTGCCTCGCTGGCCAGCAGAGCTGAACATGCTCTAGGTGGCATGGGCACGTCCAGCAGAGACGTGCCCTTGCAAACCATCTTCTTGCATCTCATCTCACCCTTCCTGCAGGAAATGGGACTCGCCCCCACTCCTCTCCAAAGGGGGGTCAGAATGGCATGGAAAGGTCCATTCTGAGTAACTACAGCTTTGCCTTGTTTGCTGCCACCTGCTCGTGCACCAGGCATATTACATATTCTCAGTTGCATAACATTGCATTAAGTATACACAGCGTGTAGGATCTGGAATAAAATGCATAGATGACATTGTGTTAGCCCATAGAAGACAGTAGCGGGGCGCAGGAGTGGTAACACCACTCTGGGGTGTTACAAATGTACTTGTCAACTTTTCCCATTCTCCATGCTCCTGCTCCGCTCCATAGTTTACAATCTGAACTTCCAGGTTGTGAGGGTAGATGAGCTGCAGCCACAAGACTTCCCATGGTGCTGTGAGCTTAGCCAGAAATGTAAAAGCCTACTATACCCTCCCTTGGGCCAAAACCTTTGCCCTCTACACCTTGCATCATCCCCTTCCTATTTCCTCCCAAACAGCTTTGATATGACAAGAGGTGGACTCCACCTACCCTGCTTTTGGATTCAGAGCATGGGTGTGACATCACAACCATTTGGCCAGGGACTCTCATGCATAGTTGGCAACTGTCCCAAATTTGGCGGGACCATCTTTGATTTTCAGAGACAGTCCCGGTAAATTTGCGTTGTTCCAGGCTGAAAATGGGTGAAGCTAACACAAACCTTGCCCATAAATGGCGGTTCCTGGACATGGTTGGGTGTTTTCAGGGGTGGGGCTTAGATACCCCGATTTTACCAACTAAAACATTGGTATGTATGCAGAAGTCATGATGAGAAGCCTGGTTGTGATGTCAGAGGAAATACTGTCTCCGCAGAAGTCATGTGATCCTGATCTTCATAGAGAGACAGAAAAAGTAACGCAAATACATTAGTAAGTTGCTTGCCTGGCAGGTATATACTGTATAAATAGAATATTGATAAAATAATACATACGTTTACAGAACTCAGGAGAAGAAGACCAGCGCAGTCTTAAACAGGTGACTGTATTTACTGCACCAGGAATAGGTTCATAGCCTTCCTTACATCTGTACTTCAATGTTGTTCCTTCAATGAAAATTAATTCTGTAGTTGGTTCTACTAGTTCTGCATATTGGTAGCGAGGAACAGATCGGCAAGTACCTTAAAGAAAGATAAAAACTGATATGTAAATAAATGACAATCGATAATGACCAGCATTGCCATTCTGGGAAAGATCCACTGATAGCGCTATATGAATGGCATCTCAAAATTAAAGGGATTCTCCGGGTTCAGGGCTGAATCTGAATATATAAGCTGTTCTTTATTTTTTTACTACGTATGAGAGGCGCATCAGAGCATTTTCTTGCTCCGATGCTCCCCCTTGTTGCGCTGCATTGCTCAGCGTGACCCACTGTTGTGAGCCAGTGACGTATCAGGCTTCACAATATTATGCTAACCAAAGGCTTCTAACTAGCCATGAGCCCGGTGATGTCACCGGCACAAATGGGTGGTCTATAGTCCTGCCCTAGGCTGTTTTGGAGGCGGCTACTATGCAAAGTAGCATAAGAATAAAAGAATAAAGAAGAGGTTATATTCGTGTTCAGCCCTGAACATGGAGAACCCTTTTAATTACGTATAATTATATACTTTAAAGTAAGCACTTACCAACACACTTTGGCAGTTCAGGTTCCCATTTACTACTTTCATTACATTTCACAGTATCAGATCCAATCATTTTATATTGTGACACGCACTTAAATCTCACAACAGTATTCATGATGTATGGGCCTGTAAATCCTGACACTTTAAATGCGTTGTCCACATTTGGATCAGTACACTGAACAGCTAAGAATAAACAGAAAAACATGATTGTGAAACTTTGAGCATAATGTATTATTGAGCTCAACGAAAAAGAATCAGGACCTCGGCGATTACAATTAAAGGTAAGCTGTCACCCGGAAACTGTAAAACCAGGCAACATGCATTGTAGGGCTATCTCAGCTGAATGCATTGATACATTTCACTTATTGATTCAGTTCTTCATTTTTGAGGAAATGTACTTATAATCCATATCCAAATGAACAGTTAAGTGCACCAAGGACAGACATAAGTCACTCTATGCACTATTGCTCCTCCAATTTTCTCTGTCAACCCCTCCCTGTCCTTATTGACTGACAGGGATGACTAGGCAAGAACCTGGCCATGCCAATCAAGAAGGAGAGAAGGGGCTAGCAGAAGAAGCAGGAGGAGTAAGGCTACATAGGGTGGCTTTGGCCAGCCATCAGTGCACTTAACTGTTCATTTGTATATGGATTAAAAGTGCATTTTGATCTCTTTTGATCCCCCACTCACAAATTATCCATGACACTCAGCCTTAAAGGGGTATTCCCATCTCACACATGTAGTTTGTATAGTTAGATATAGCCATACCAATATTATTACTAATAGAATGTATTTATAGAAAATGTACCGTTTAGAAGATTTTCCTATTTGTATATCCATTGTCCCACACACATCAGTCAGGCCGTTGCCCCTGGTTACGGCCACTACAGCCATGTAGTAGTGGTGGCCTGCTTGTTCCTGTTCAAACCCGTTCTGAGGTAACTGCTGTATTGTGAACGCACATTACATGATCATGAGGAGACACATCTTAGGGTTGTAGCATTTTTGTCTGCGCTTCCAAAACGCAGAGAAACGTTTCCTGTTCCGAGATCAATTCATCTCTATGGAGCAGGATCCGTTTATAAAGTCTGTGTTTTCGACGGATCCTGACCATTGCGTTTTGGACTGATAGAGTCCAAAATGCAGACGTGAAAGTATCCCAAGATGTGTCTCCGCATGATCATACAATGTGCGTTCACAATACAGCAGTTACCTCAGAGCAGGTTTGAAAAGGAGCAAGCCGGCCTCCACTACTACATGGCCACGGTGGTCGTAACCAGGGGCAACGGCCTGACTGATGTGTGTGGGACAATGGATATACAAATAGGAAAATCTTCTAAACGGTACATTTTATATAAATACATTCTATTAGTAATAATGCTGGTATGGCTATATCTAACTATACAGACTCCATTGGTGAGATGGGAATACCCCTTTAAATGAACCTCCAATAAAATAAGGCATGTAACAGGGGACTTCAACTACTAGTCCACAAGTTATAGTCTGAGAATTCTGTTGTCACCATTCCTAGCCTTACACTAACCATGTACAGTAACTGTTAACCACATTAACTATTGACAACTTTTCAACCACCATCCCGTTACTGCCTTTGTTCACTGAGATGCCCAATCTTTTGAGTTACTCCTGATGAAGTAGAGCCGACTATTAACATGTTGAAGCTAAATCAACAACAAGGACCAGGCATGTTTTCTTACTACAAGAGGTTCATCTCTATTCTGTGTAAGCCTCTTTCCAAAATGTTTTACTTCTTCAGAGAACATGAAAAACCCATACTCCACTGCTAAATTGTTGACCAAGATTCTTCTTGTACATCTGAATACTGTTCTGGTTGCTCTAATGCAGGGGTGCACAACCTTTTCTGGTTGGGGGCCACATTGTCAGCCTGAACCAGTTCTAAGGGCTAAAAATAAAACTTAAAGGGGTATTACCAACTGAAATACTATTTTTATGGCATATTGAACAAATATCATAAATAGTATACATCATAAATGTCTAGTTACACTTCCAGGACTCCCATCTAATGGGAGAAATACATGAAAGATATATGTTAGCATCCACAAGACACAGACATACATGTCTGTTACCAGATGGTTGGGGGCTGCACAGAATGGTATCAAGGGCCACAGGTTGTGCACCCCTGCTCTAATGCAAAGACACTTCATGTTGGTTTTGTTTCTCCATGTCAACCCTTAGACAATATGCTCTGGGTCTCCCTCCTGTTGCACTGCTGTAAATATAGAAGCATAGTGGCCATGTCTCCTTCTATAAATATTAGTAAGGCATTTGATACAGTTTCTTGGACATACCACCTCTTTATGGCACTGGATAGATGGGGATTTCCTCTGCATTCTGTCTCCTGGTTGAAAATCTGTATAGTACACCCAAAGCCTTTGTCCACTATAGTGGATTTTCCTCTGAGTTTTTCTGTCTCTTGCGGCACTCATCAGGCTTGTCTACTTTTGCCCTTGCTCTTCATTTTAGCCCTAGAACACTTGGCAATTCATGTTTGCCATGATCCCAGTATAGGAGGCCTAGAAATAGCCTCAGTAACCTATAAATTATATTTGTTCAACAATAATATTCTAATGACACTTAGTTCCTCTGTCACCTCCCTGACCATCCTCCTTTGGGTTTTATCTAGCTTTGGATTAATCTCAGTCCTAGTGGAGAATCATGCCAAATCTCATGCACTAAACATTTCACTCCCCTCTACAACAGTCACAATTTTACAGTCTTTTTTTTCTCATTTCATTGGGTATTCAACCAGCTAGATTAGTTGAGCATTTGCTTAACCAAGGTTTAACCACTCTACATATAGCTATTTACTCTCTTTTCTAAGGCGTCTTATAGCTATTTTGGAAGACTGAGGTAAATATCACATTCCATGGCTAGGCTGGGTCCATGCTCTAAAAATGATGTTTTTGCCTGAATTACTATCATTTTTTTCGCCTGCTCCCCCCCTGAATCATTACCTCTGGATTTTCCAGAGGTTAATAAAAACATATGTCTAGAGTCAATAGGTCCATTTTATATCAGCAATAATCCCAGGTTGGGCTCGGGGTCTCCAATGTGACAAAAAATTATTAGACAGCCCAGGTGGCTCACCTAGCTCTTTACCATGCTTCTCTAAAACCTCCTCTCTAATTAATCCTGTAGACACTGGAGCACCTCCCCCCAAGGGTCAAGGTTCCTTTATCACTACAGATGAGGGTCCAACGAACCTGTAGTTTTTGGGATCCAACTTTCACGTACCAATCAAAATGGCATCTGCTATTTTACAGTTTTAAAGACACAATAAAAATTGGATATATACAAATAGGCATGAGTTGTAAATAAACGTATATGAGCAACCAAAAATACCAGCACAATGCACAAAATAAAAATTGGATCAAATCACATCTTTATTATATGGTCAATCTGATTAAAACATATGATACGAAAATAGACCCACAACACTAGGGTCAAGTAAGGCGGGATCAACCTCTGTATTAAATAATCAGCAGCATCTAACAGTGGACAACAGCATATAGCATGCGTGAAATGAATCTAACCAAGTCCACAGGCACAAAATAGCAGTATAGTACTAAGTATACATGAGGTATAGGTTCAAATGATACCAGAGATATACCAACCATACAAGATGCCCAAGAACCCAAGCATGTTTTGCCTTAATGGTTCTTCTGGGGATGCAGTCTCAGGAGACCCCAGAGTGTCATAGACGACTTTTCAGGACAACTGGGGCAATTTTGATTTGGGTCGAATTTATTCTGACCTAATCAAATCTGTCTGCAGGTTCAACTGAATTGGACCTGAAACAAATTTTGGGAAATTCACTCATCTCTATTCATTACCAATCCAATCTTAACTCATTCCCTTCAAATTTGGAATTCTGCAAAATATTCTGCAAAATTAATTTCACCTTTTTTCCCTTAATCCCAATCTGTTGTAATATCCTACTACCCCGTGGCTTGAAATTTGATCCTCTAATACTAATGGGTTACTGAATACCCTGATGTTAGAAACAGTGGTACTTCACTCCTGTGTGTATTCCCAAGGCAATTGCAGGATACTCTTTCAGGTGTCTTAGGTGGTGTCAGGTACTGGGGGACAAGGTCTATATAGCTTTGCCATATAGTGCAGAGGCTTTGGGTGTATGCATATTTTCTTATTCTTAGGGTGAGGATACATTGTGACTTATAGTAGAGCAACTGATTATTTTTAACTATTTAACTACAGCTGCAGTCCAAATAAATGCACTTAGATTAATGCAATCTTGTGGATTGCAGCTGACATTCAAAAATTAAGTTGTGCTACAAAAAGTTGCAGTGTAGCCCAGGCCCAGACTTCTAGTCACTACCTCAGTACCTGACTATGAAAATGTGGCCTAACAATCACTGTCCATCATGCTGCCTCTCTGACTCGTTACAAACAGGCGTCTTCAATGCTCAGTAGAACTGAAGACTGAACATAGGCTCTTTTTAGCAATGATCAGTTACAACTTTGATAGTGTAATGAGCCCCAGAGGAACCAGTGCAGAGTACGGGAGTGGTAGTGTTGTGTCACTGTGTATTCACTCAGGCTATTGTTCTTTGAGGATTGGTGCAGTGGAAATGTAGAATTGAAGAATGATACCAGAATTAAATGTATTAAAGAGGACGTCACCACAAAATTCAATGCAACCTGAATGCACCATGTTATTTATACCTTTGCTTTTTTCACTTCCTGTGAACAGCATCGGTACAGGGAGGAGGTGTTATCAGTGACTGATAGCATTGCATGTATAAGATAGCTGCCAGTCACTGATAACACCTCCTCCCTGTGCCGATAAGTAGAGATGAGTGAAAAATAATTGAAAAATTAGATTCGGCAACTTTTCCGAAGTTCGACCAGAAATTCAATTCGTAACAAATTCATTTGTCACAAACTTGAAAACTAAACAGTGACATCAACATGGCCTTACTGACACTGCTGCTGCCCCCCCCCCCATGGGGCCACTATTGTCACTATTATAGCCCCTTCTCTCTGTCATGGGGCCACTATTGTCACTGTTACTGCCACTGCTGCTGCTGCCACCCTCCCCACTCAGTCATGGGGCCACTACTTAAATCTTGGGGTAGTGCACAGTTAAGTTCATGGCGATAAATTAGACTTGACAGTAACATTGACCTGTAATACTGACGCACAGTAAGTCTACAGATAACAGAAGGGGTTAAAAAGCATTTGTTTGGACTGTCACAAGATGTATTAAAAGAACATTTTTCCTTCACTACTTTAGTACTTGGCGCTGCCTCCATTACTTTATTTTTTTCCATTAAGGAGCCATTAGGACACAGCTCCTGCAGGGGCACACACAGGTTGTTGGATTTACTGAAGGGTGCTGTATGCTTTTCTTTTTGTTTAACAGAAGAGTTTATCTATGAATATTGGTGCATTGCACAGTGATGTAGACAGCACCCACAGAATGGATTAACTATGAATGTGGGTGCATTAGAACGTAATGCAAACAGGGAAATGCTCTCCCTGCAGTTTAACTTCTAAACCTTCAGATTGGGCCACCAAGTGGGATGAATACGATTAGGCCACCAAGTGGGATGAATACGATTAGGCAGAGCAGCCTGGGTATACCTGATTTATTGCGATTCATGACAAATGAATTCGGAACTAATCAAATTTGTTGTTGAAGTTTGGCAAATTCGCCAAATTGAATTTTTCAAAACTTCGCTCGTTTCTAAAGGTGGTCGTATTATTTTTAGCATTATAATCCCCCAAAACCAGTGCTGAATTATTTCTTTGTTTGTTTGTTTGTTTTGAATTTCACCCCACAAATAATTTTCTACATTTTCCAATACAAGATATGGTAAATTAACTGGTGCAATTAAAAAACATGTTAATTATAAGTCATTTCTATTCTAGTAAATATTATCTATACTGCATTGTGAAGACATCTCTAACCTCTGCACTCTGGGGCTTCAGAACTCCACTGTCCTTCCTCCGTACAGAAAATGCTCTGTTGACCTATAAGAGCTAGATTTCCACTGCATATATATTTAACAGAATCAAGATAGCTATACTCCTCTCTTTCTGGATAATAATGTCCATTTGCAGTATTTGGTGGTGGAGGACATGATTGCACTAAAAGAGATAAAAGAAAAATAAATATGTAGATAACATGGTCCAGGAAAAGATTTCAATAAGGCTACATTCAGATGACCGTATCCTTTTTGCAGTCCACAATTTGCAGATCCACAAAGTAAGGATACAGGGTCCCACATTTTCCCACTCCAAAAATCCTGCCATATGTTAAAAATTCCTATTCTTGTCTTGTCCGCAAAAGGGACAACAATAGAACATGTTCTATCAGTTTGGCAGAACAGTGGAATGGACATATGGATGCGGAGAGTCGAAAAACCAAAGAAATGAATGGGTTTGTGTCAGACACACATCAATAATACAGTCATGTTATTGTAGCATAATTCAACACTTGAGAGAAGATTGTCATTTTCTGTACATAATACAAGCCACTAAATTTCTTACATAGAGAACTGAAGTTTCCTTATGTTATCCTCTAACAACAATAAGAATGATTAGTGTATCTGTTTATAGGTACTCTGTGGCTGCCATATGGTGCCTCTTTTTGGCATAATATTGTATATTCTATTCTAGATGCAATGCTTGATGGCATTTTATAATGCATAGTACTAAGGCATGATATTCCAATCGGGCATGGCACAATTTTTTCTGCTGGATTCAACAGAATCCCATTGAAAAGCCTCTTTCTAAAATTAAATGCATATGGAGGTAAAGTAGTAGACAGCTATGACTGCCATACTATGGATATAGAACAAGAATAATCTGCCAACAGTAAGGGGTAAAATGATGTACGGTATCACCCTGTAAAGTCTACCACAACAATGAAATGAGCTTACAGAGGGAGGTAGTGGAAATAATAAAACTTAAAGGCTATGTACACCTTTGGGGGCAATTTTTTTTATTATTGTATTTTATCATTTTGAGAAAAAAAGTCATTTTTTTCAATTGGTCTTTATTAAAAATATAGAGCCTTTTTTCTGTACAGAGCTAAGATGTTCTAGTAGTTCCTTATCTCTGCTCTCTGACTTTATAAACAGTCATTATAGCTCTGTTCTTATCTTATTGATAAGAATGTGGCTTAAATAAGTGTATTTGACCTCTTAGTAAGTTAGAGATAAGGTTTATTAGATGATGGCACAAAGTGAACGTACCAGTCACACAATTAGAAAAACAGTTTTTTTGTGACAGAATGGCTCAATATTTTTAACAAAGGCCAATTGAAAATATGATTTTTATCCCAAAAAAATCAAATGCAATCATAAACAAAAATTGCCTCCGAAAGTGTACATAGCCTTTAACTTTTAATCCAGATTAAGTCTAAAAATGCATATAGCAGGCACCATTCACAAAAACAAATGTGCACACCAAACAATATGTGCCACAAACCAACATAAATGCACCCAGTTACCTGGGACAAATATACCTGGGTGTAGATAAACATAATCCACAATGCTGGAGCCAAAATGTCAGAAAACTACCGGCAATAAATGGCATTACCGGTAAGTAAAGTTGCTTGAATACCTCCAGTAGTGGAATAAGCACCTAACAACTATATATGATGGAGCCAGGGTGGATAAGACTTGCTCTAGTATGCCCTTGTCAGGAGTAGTACACCCTAATGACCTTCTAAATACAGAGTCAGTGCCCTGAGAAGGGCAGCCCAGTCCGGAACCTTTCCCTGTTATGGAGGCTTTGGACGTCCCAACCTAGGGGTGATGGTTTATATTCCTAAGGGTAGCATAAGCTAAAAAAAGTTCTGATTAGAGTTGAGCGAATCCTAAAAGATTCGGGGATTCGGTATTCGGCCCGAATTTTCCGCGGGATTCGTGGGTTCGAGCCAAATCACGAATCCCATTAAAGTCTATGGGAGACCCGAATATTTTTGCAGGGGCCAAAGGTTCTGCACAGTCAAGTTTGCCCCAACATGTGAAAACCTCAGAAAAAGATGGAAACACCTTGGAAATGGATAGGAAACACCAGGGGCAGCATGTAGGGATGCCTCTGAGGCTCCCTAATTGCACCATTTTTTCTAAATCTGGCCAATAGTCTGGTGATGACCCCAAGGCAATTTTCAGGGACACGGTAATGGTGACCCACTTAAAAATGCTGCCTGACAACCTGGCGGTGAACCCTTGATTGTCTGTCTTTCAATAAGATTGCAGTGTAAAGCATGGTGGTGAGCCTCAGTATGACTTTTTGGATGGAGATTGCATGTGGTCACGTACTCCCTGGAACCCCATAGTCACCCCTTCTCTGATGTGCTACCCCAGAACATTCTCTGCCCCAATTCGCAAGACCTTTTACAGTCTCAGTGTGCTGACAGTGGGGATTTACCAGTGTTGTCTGAGGAGGTGGTGGACAATGGCGAGACACAGGTGTCGGGGGGTGAGGTAGTTGAAAGTAGTGTTGCACGATATATCGAAAACTCGGTACGGTTTCGGTCCCTAGTGCGGTACCGAAGCTCGATACCGAGTTTTCTTGCCGTCCGATACATAGAACATGGCGCGCGCATCACTTTAATGAGGTTGCCATGTTCTAATATCTGCCGCGCTGCCAGGGCCGGATTATAATTGGAGCACCTGGAGCTACTGCTCCAGGCCCCCGCTCCAATGATTTCATGGGGGGCCCCGCGCCCCCCTCACACCTCAGATCAGCCCACCCAGCCACTTTAAAAAAAGCATACTTACCTGTTCTGGCCGCCGCTTTCCTCAGGTTCCGTGCTCCACTGTGTTCCCTGCCGGCGCGCACTATGACCTGACGCAGCGTCAGGTCATAGTGCGTGCCGGCAGGGAACACAGTGGAGCGGGGAGCCTGAGGACAGCGGCGGCCAGAACAGGTAAGTATGCTTTTTTTAAGTGGCTGGGTGGGTTGATCTGAGGTCTGAGGGGGGCCACAAGACGCTGGTCTGAGGGGGGCACAAGACGCTGACCTGAGGTCTGATGGGGGCACATGGGGGCACATTGTGTTGATCTGAGGTCTGAGGGGGGCCACAAGACGCTGACCTGAGGTCTGATGGGGGCACATTGTGTTGATCTGAGGTCTGATGGGGGCACAAGACGCTGATCTGAGGTCTGATGGGGGCACAAGACGCTGACCTGAGGTCTGATGGGGGCACAAGACGCTGACCTGAGGTCTGATGGAGGCACAAGACGCTGACCTGAGGTCTGATGGAGGCACAAGACGCTGACCTGAGGTCTGATGGGGCACAAGACGCTGACCTAAGGTCTGATGGGGGCACATTGTGTTGATCTGAGGTCTGATGGGGGCACAAGACGCTGACCTGAGGTCTGATGGGGGCACAAGACGCTGACCTGAGGTCTGATGGGGGCACAAGACGCTGACCTGAGGTCTGATGGAGGCACAAGACGCTAACCTGAGCTCTGATGGGGGCACATTGTGTTGATCTGAGGTCTGATGGGGGCAAAAGACGCTGATCTGAGGTCTGATGGTGGCACAAGACGCTGGCCTGTGGTCTGATGGGGGAACAAGACGCTGATTTGAGGTCTGATGGGGGCACAATGTGTTGATCTGAGGTTTATTATCCCTGTACTGTGACATCACTGTGTTTATTATCCCTGTACTGTGACATCACTGTGTGTATTATCCCTGTACTGTGACATCACTGTGTTTATTACCCCTGTACGGTGACATCACTGTGTTTATTATCTCTGTACGGTGACATCACTGTGTTTATTATCCCTGTACGGTGACATCACTGTGTTTATTATCCCTGTACAGTGACATCGCTGTGTGTATTATCCCAGTGCAGGAAGAGGTAAGTGGTCTGTGTTTGTGTGTTTGTTTTCTATTTTTCAGGGTCGTGAATGCAGAGGACTACGTCGGATTCGGTGGACTACGTCGGACCAGCTTTTTTTTTTAATAAAATGGTCAAACAGGGGTCTGGGGGAGTGTTTATTTCAATAAAATGTTTTATACTTGTGTGTGTGTATTTTTTTTTTTACAATACTACAGTTTTAGTAATTATGGCTATCTACAGACGGCCCTGATTACTAATACTGGGCTTAGTGCTTGCCGGTATGGCAGGCCAGCACTAACCCCAACATCTATTACCTCGGCACCCACCGCCACCAGGGGTGCTGGGAAGAGCCAGGTACCCGCAGGACCGGACCTTCTAAATTGAGGGTCTGGCTCTGGGGCGGCTTCAGGCTGGTACCATTAGGCTGGGAAGGACCAATAACCGTGTCCCTTCCCACCCTGGTAGTGCCAGGCTGCCGCTGCTGGTTGTATCTGGCTGGCGAAGGAAAAAAGGGGGGGACCCCATGCCATTTGTTTACAAAAATAATTAAATAATTAAAAAAAAATGGCGTGGGGTCCCCCCCATTTTTCCTTCGCCAGCCAGATACAACCAGCAGCGGCAGCCTGGCACTACCAGGGTGGGAAGGGACATGGTTATTGGCCCTTCCCAGCCTAATGGTACCAGCCTGCAGCCGCCCCAGAGCCAGACCCTCAATTTAGAAGGTCCGGTCCTGCGGGTACCCGGCTCTTCCCGGCACCCCTGGTGGCGGTGGGTGCCGAGGTAATAGATGTTGGGGTTAGTGCTGGCCTGCCATACCGGCAAGCACTAAGCCCAGTATTAGTAATCAGGGCCGTCTGTAGATAGCCATAATTACTAAAACTGTAGTATTGTAAAAAAAAAATACACACACACAAGTATAAAACATTTTATTGAAATAAACACTCCCCCAGACCCCTGCTCGACCATTTTATTAAAAAAAAAAAAAGCTGGTCCGACGTAGTCCACCGAATCCGACGTAGTCCTCTGCATTCACGACCCTGAAAAATAGAAAACAAACACACAAACACAGACCACTTACCTCTTCCTGCACTGGGATAATACACACAGCGATGTCACTGTACAGGGATAATAAACACAGTGATGTCACTACACAGGGATAATAAACACAGTGATGTCACTGTACAGGGATAATAAACACAGTGATGTCACAGTACAGGGATAATAAACACAGTGATGTCACAGTACAGGGATCGGCGTCTCGTGCCCCCATCAGACCTCAGGTCGGCGTCTCGTGCCCCCATCAGACCTCAGGTCGGCGTCTCGTGCCCCCATCAGACCTCAGGTCGGCGTCTTGTGCCCCCATCAGACCTCAGGTCGGCGTCTCTTGTCCCCATCAGACCTCAGGTCGGCGTCTCTTGCCCCCATCAGACCTCAGGTCGGCGTCTCGTGCCCCCATCAGACCTCAGATCGGCGTCTCGTTCCCCCATCAGACCTCAGGTCGGCGTCTCGTGGGCCAGTCCGACACTGTGCAGGTCCCTACCTTATGTAAATTTAGGTCACATGTCACTGCCAGCCAATCACTGCTGGGGAGGTATAGGGGCTGTTACATCACAGCAGGCATTCCCACAGGCTTCCCTTTGATGCTGATTGGCTGAAAAAAACGGGCATTTCAAACTTGCAGTGACGCACAAATAATCACGAATCAGCGCTGCCTCGGGATGCCGAGCCGAAGCGGGCAATATTCGTGCGAATCACGAATATTGCTGCTTCGATTCGCTCATCACTAGTTCTGATGCATTTCATCCACCAGTTTATACCCAGACTCATTGGAGGACAAGGGACTGCTGGTGTGCTTTAACCACATTAAAGGTAAATCATAATGACAGACCCAGAGGGGAGGACAAGATAAACCC
Organism: Rhinella marina; assembly: GCA_900303285.1. NCBI lineage: Eukaryota > Metazoa > Chordata > Amphibia > Anura > Bufonidae > Rhinella > Rhinella marina. The sequence goes on along the minus strand of ONZH01013955.1, from coordinate 7,465 downwards.
TCTAAGACATATGGCAATAACGTATCTCAGAGGAAACCAGGTTGTTGTTTCTCATAGGCAGTGTAAGCGTATGGCAATCTCACTGCTAAACAAGAAGCATGTGTGGCAGTCTGAATGTAAAGTAAATATCTGTCATACTATGTAGATCAAATACATACAGACAGCACTCCAATTTGTTGCTTTACGATTTGGTTCATTCAGGCCAGGGTTTTAGTAAGTACAGCAGTGCAACGTTTCAGGCATATAATTGGATGCCCTTTCTCAAGCATTAGTAGGTCTAGTGCATGCTGGACACTGGCCACCACATGCCTGAGCCCAGACATGGACTAGTAATTAGCCCTACCAGGAGAAATCCCAGTAGGTACGTCAGATCATGATGTCATGAGGCCAGCCACTGAAGTTCCACTGGCTGGTAAACCACTGGCCCAGCCACTAACCAAATTGGGATGCTGGTGTTTTACTAGCCGGGTCAAAGTCAGCAGATCGAAGTAATCTGGGGGATAGTAGGTCAAGTGTTTACTATGTGAGATTCATGCTGTTAATTTAAACCAATCAGCAATAAATACTGTTATGGCTGCCATAGCAGCAGCTATGGAGCACCATGGTCTCAAGGGGATCTAGGATGTCCACAATTTACTTTCCAGACAAGCCATGTGCCTCTAGTGCTGCCAAGTTCTGCCTGTGTACGATGTAGGAGGAGGCGGTGGGGCATCATACTTAGTATGGCAACCACTTTTCCTCTACTATACCAATAAACTTGCAAAGTAATTGGAGATTTGAGGTCTGATAAAATAGAGTTCTGGGGTCTGATCATGAATCTAGGGGTCTTGTCTGGCATCAATGTTGAAGAGGTGGAAAGGAGGTGGATCAGGAATCAGCATGGTGAGTAAACATTTGTTTTTATTATTCTAAAAGCGTCTCTACCTGAAAATTAATGTTAGTGTGGGAAAACCCTTTAGCTATCACATGGAGCTGGTAGATGTTAATGTTCAAGCCCAGCATTTCCTAGTTATATCCCTGCCAATCAGAATCTCCCTTTCACTTCAACAAGCTCAAATAATGTTTTAGTTTGAAGGCCCCATGTGTTGTTGATTTGGACCCACCTACAAAATGAGTACACTTTTAGAATTTTTTCCAAGGTTGCTTTAAGTTGCCAATCTGCCTCTTAATAATCTTTTAAATACATTATGCAGTTTTCACATGGAGTTTTGTAAAAATTACAGAAATTTTCCTGTATTTAAAAAAAATCAACAGAAAAGATGTGTACACTGCCTAAATTTGTAAGAGATAACAAACGGCTTTTTACCATGTAGGTCAAGTGAAGCAGGAGAAATGATATGATAAGAAGATTTTTGAGAATTTGATAAAACCCTTTATTGTGTCCACATTAGGCTTCGTTCACATCTCTGTTTAGTAAATCCTGTAGTCTACAGAGGCATCCAGCGGGTTTTCAGCATAAATGTCGCCTTTCTGAAGGAGAGATACTGCTTCATGCAGCCGTATTTTTCCGGCAGAAAGCCGACTTTTATGCCAGAAACCCAATGTATTCTATGACAGTGAATAGGAATCTGGTGGTGTCCAGCTGTGCGGGATATGATAACTGATGGAACAGGCTACTGGATTTACCAAATGGAGATGTGAACCTATCCTTAGGGAGAGATGTATATTACAACCATACTCACTGGAGCACAATTACTAAAGTGTTGCCACCTGTTTTGAGGTGTACAAAAACGGTCTAATTTCTACTCCACCCCAGGGCTAGCGGATTTTTCTGTGTCTGTTTTGAGTGGTGAGTTGCGCCTCCATTTGCCTACTTTCATGGAGATGTGCACCAACACTTGTTACCACATTTTCATTCACATACTTATTAGACCAGTTTAGTGAATTTGAATCTGTCAAGAAAACGACCACTAGATGTCAGACTTAAACCAAAAAAGACAAACCTGATTTATGAAAGGATAATAAATGAGGAGCAAATTGAAGACAGACTTTGTCAATATGCCTGTTTTTTTTTACTGAAAAAAAAAAAAAGGCGACCTGAGAAAATGTGCCCTACTGGGCTACCTTTTTTCACTGATTACCTGCACATTCAGGGACATTATTACTCCATGTTCCATCTGCTAGGCAGTCTCTGTAATTCCTTCTTGATATCATCTTATATCTGAAATAGAAATATACAAGCATGCAATCTTTATCACAGTTTAACCAAAGATGATGTCCAAAACTAATACAGATATGTGTTGCATGACTCACAATGACAAGGTTTAAAGCGGCTTGCAATGCTTTTTAGACTTTTTAAGAACATAATGCTTTCTTTAACCCTGTGGAAGAAAGATAGTTTAATTAATACTTACCAATCCTTTGCACCGCTGATGCGCAATCTCACGTGGGCTGTGGGCTCTTCCACTCAGGTCCTGATCGGAAGTATTCCCTTGCCATCATGTTCAGCTACATAATAGTAAATGCGGCTGAACAGGAAGACTAGGGAACTCTTCCAGACAGAATCAACTGAGTGGAGCAGAGATGGTGGCACAAAGAACAGGCAAGTATTAACTAAACTGTCTTCCTTCCATAGGGCTGAATAAAGTATCAGTAATTAATTTGTTTAAAACTGCTGAATCATGCCTTATATTAACCTGTACTATTGATTTATATAAAGTTCCGTAAAATGACAGTGACTATTTAATAATTGCAACAAAAGTAGGAGATGTAGTTTCTACATCTCCTCCCGGCAATGTTCTCAGTGTTCCAAAGCATTATATAGCATTTTCATAGTTTTAGGTTGTTTTTCCAACCTGGGTTTTTACTATTCCATGTTTGTCATAGGAACAGGAACGTCTATGGGGGTCATTTATCAAACTGGTGTAAAGTAGAACAGATTCCTCCTTTCATTTTCCAAAGGAGCTGTCTAAAATGAAAGGTGGAATATGATTGGTTGCTATGGGTAACTAAGCCAGTTCTACTTTACACCAGTTTGATAAATGATCCCCTATGTCTTTAGAGTGGCAGACAGCAAATAGTCCCGATCTAGATTGATCCTGAGTCACACTGCCTTTGTAGTACCTCAGAATGGATGCTACCATTCCTATACCTAGCTACTGTCTCTAATGGCTAACCAATAATGTCATCTGTCTATTTATTCCAGTTCCTCTTAGACTACGCCTTAATAGTACTGCTATGGAACTTATATATTGTATTACATACACTGTGCCTGGTGTATCTGGCAGACATCTTTAGATAGAATGGAACTTACTATTCCATTCTCCCCCCTTTTTGGGCAGAAGTGGGCAAGTCCTTTTTCCTACCAAGGGAGGGTGGCAGGAAGCTATAGTGAGTTCACTGTTGGAAGGAGACAAGACAACATGGCACAGTGATGGGAGAGACCCCCCCTCCCCCATCATTTCTGCAGCAGGAGCCTTCCAGGTGAAGCAGCTTGTAGAGCACCACTGCTCCAGGCAGTTCACAGATAGAGTTTTGTGAGGGGGTCAGCGGCCAAAGGCAACCCACTCCAAGGTACCAGAACTGCCAGAAAGTCCAGTAACCAGACTGAAGTCAGAGATTAGCACACCAGAGAAAGAGTAAGCAAGGTATCCAAGTTCACGTACCAATGCACCCTAAAACCTGTTGGAGCCAAAAGAAAGATCAAGTATTGTTCTTTATGAAGTGTGGACTCAACTTATTCATCCAACTACAGCTCCTCTGAATGCAGTGGAGCCTAACCCTAGGGTGCGACGGCATTCAGGTAGGAGCACAGTGACATACAATCTATTGAGCACTCAGCATTTCCTAAACATTGGGACTCCGATCATGCCCTGCACCTTCAATCTATGTCATACTTCTTGATATTGAAAAAAAATATAATGGGAAGAAGTAGGGGACAGATAGAAAGGGTTATTACTGCAGGATCAGAGTATACAGGGTTAGTTTTTTAATTTGTGACCATAGAGAGTTGAATAACAAGTCACAGTGATCATCTACTTAGGAAGAGGCACTAACAGCTCATTACCACATTTCAATAACATCCAGCATATTGGGCATTTCTGGGCTATGAAGATTTTGAGTCGCTTAACTCTTTTAGGAGGGAAGTCAGAAGTGGAATGCAAGCTGAATGTAAAGTTAAGCTGCTAGCAACTAAATGTAATACTCACCCAGGATTACAACGATATGTTACTCTGGATCCAAAGTCAAAGTTCTCAGCTTGCATTTCACCATTATCCACATCTCCAGGGTTACCACAGGATTTAACTGTGGGAAACAAAACAATAGCCAATTAAAGTGTACCTTCTGCAAAAACAAGTTTTGGAGAAAACTGCGCCATAATGTTTCTGGCATTTCTGGCATCTTAGTGATTCAGTCTAAAGGAGTTGTCCTATGACAAATATTTACCATATCTACTGTCCACAGAATAGGGAATAAGTGTCTGATCAGCAGGAGTCCAACTAATGGGCCCCCACCAATCATGAAAATAGGAGGTCTGTGGTCTTCCTTTTGGATGGAGCAGTGGCAGCACATGCGTTCTGCTGCTGTAGATACAGAAGTACAGTGCCTGGCCATCCTATAGTGCCTGACAGTCCCATAAGGTGTTGAGTCCATTCAAACGGGGAAATATGGGAATAAATGTTTGTGATAAGAAAAATAAACTGTTCAACCACTAACCACTCCTTGGCGCGAATTTAAGAAAAGGGAAACATTGGTTAGTGGTCAGGGCCTGATCAGGACTTAAAATCAGCACTGACATAATTAAGCATACAAGCCTACCACAGGCTATACACAGCCACATCCCTTTATTATATTATGAAGCTATCACACACACCACATACAAACTGTACACATACAATACAGCTCATTGACATACTGGACACACGTTACTGACACACTGGACACCTACAATATATCCCACTAACAAATGGACACCTGTTGCAAACCCCACTGACACACTGGACATATGCTGCACACACCAGACACACAGGACATATGCTACACACACCACTGATACACAGGATACATGCTGCACACAGCACTGACACATTGGACAAATGCTGCACACACCAATAACACACTGGAAACATGCTGCATACACCACTGCCACATTGGACACCTGCTGCACACACTGCTGAAACACTGGGCACATGCTGCACACACCACTGACACTTTGGACAAATGCTGCACACACTAGACACATTGGACAAATGCTGCACACACCGCTGACACACTGGACACATGCTGCATACACCACTGACACACTGGACACATGCTGCACGCGCCGCTGAAACACTGGACACATGCTGCACACGCCAATATACACACTGGACACATGCTGCACACACCAATAACACACTGGACACATGCTGCACACACCACTGACACACTGGACACCTGCTGCACACACCGCTACACATTGGACAAATGCTGAACACACCACTGACACACTGGACACATGCTGCACACACCGCTGACACATTGGACAAATGCTGCACACACCAATAACACACTGGACACATGCCTCACACACCAATAACACACTTGTGACACATGCTGCAAACCACCGCTGACACATTGGACACCTGCTGCACACACCACTGAACACATTGGACACCTGTTGCACACCCACTGACACATTGGACAAATGCTGAACACACCACTGACACACTGGGCACATGCTACACACCAATAACACACTGGACACATGCTGCACACATCAATAACACACTTGGACACATGCTGCACGCGCCGCTGAAACACTGGACACATGCTGCACACACCGCTGACACATTGGACACCTGCTGCACACACCACTGACACATTGGACACCTGTTGCACACACCGTTGACACATTGGACAAATTGCTGAACACACCACTGACACACTGGGCACATGCTGCACATGCCGCTGAAACACTGGACACATGCTGCAACACATCACTGAAAACACTGCACACCCGCTGCACACACCACTGACACACTGGACACATTCTGCACACACTGCTGACACATTGGACAAATGCTGCAGACACCCACTGACACACTGGACACATGCTGCACACACCAATAACACACTGGACACCTGCTGCACACACCAATAACACACTGACACCTGCTGCACACACCACTGACACATTGGACACATGCTGCACACACCAATAACACACTGGACCACATGCTGCACACACCACTGACACACTGGACACCTGCTGCACACACCGCTACACATTGGACAAATGCTGAACGCACCACTGACACACTGGGCACATGCTGCACACACCAATAACACACTGGACACATGCTCCACACACCAATAACACACTTGGAACACATGCTGCACGCGCCGCTGAAACACTGGACACATGCTGCACACGCCGCTGAAACACTGGACACATGCTGCACACATCACTGAAACACTGCACACCCGCTGCACACACCACTGACACACTGGACACATTCTGCACACACTGCTGACACATTGGACAAATGCTGCAGACACCACTGACACACTGGACACCTGCTGCACACACCAATAACACACTGGGCACCTGCTGCACACACCACTGATACATTGGACACCTGCTGCACACACCACTGACACATTGGACACCTGCTGCACACACCGCTGACACATTGGACAAATGCTGAACACACCACTGACACACTGGGCACATGCTGCACACACCAATAACACACTGGACACATGCTGCACACACCAATAACACAGTGGACACATGCTGCACACACCAATAACACACTTGGACACATGCTGCACACACCACTGACACATTGGACACCTGCTGTACACACCACTGACACATTGGACACCTGTTGCGCACACACCGCTGACACATTGGACAAATGCTGAACACACCACTGACACACCACTGACACACTGGGCACATGCTGCACACACCAATAACACACTGGACACATGCTGCACACACCAATAACACACTTGGACACATGCTGCACACACTGCTGACACATTGGACACCTGCTGCACACACCACTGACACATAGGACACCTGTTGCACACACCGCTGACACATTGGACAAATGCTGAACACACCACTGACACACTGGGCACATGCTGCACACACCAATAACACACTGGACACATGCTGCACACACCACTGACACATTGGACACATGCTGCACACACCACTGAAACACTGCACACCCGCTGCACACACCACTGACACATTGGACAAATGCTGTACACACCACTGACACACTGGACACATGCTGCACATACCAATAACACACTGGACACATGCTTCAAACACCACTGACACATGCTGCACACACTAGTGACACACAGGACACATGCTGCACACACCACTGTCATGATCACACGACTCACACAAATGCCACTAATTCATCAAATACATAGTGCATGTTTTACCCTCATATTGTACCTTTAGCATCACAGTTATCACTACAAAAAATGTTGCCTTCCCCCACAAACTTGCTGGGACTCC
>ONZH01013954.1:0-48044 GCA_900303285.1 Rhinella marina | reverse complement strand
TTACCTGCTAGACATGACACTGGGCCAGGTCGGGTCACTGACTTCGTCATACTCAACCACCTCCTCTTACACTGCCTCACTTTGCTCCAACAGCCTCCCTTGCTGGCAACTGTGTCTCATCATCGTCCCTAATCATTTTACACTTTAGTGCCCGTTCCACACCACCATCAGCTAGAGATGGAGCTTGCTCCAGTGTTTGGGCATCAGAACAAACAAAATCCTCAGATAGCTCCTGCGATTCTTGCATGGGTGGGAACACTGGGTTGATAACATTGGGCAGGGTGGGAGGAAGGAGGGTCAGAGTGAGGTCCCTGCAGTTTCTGCAGGCTATCGACGAGACTGGACTTTGTGGACTTGACTGGGTGGTGGACGGATTTAACAAATCTAGAAGGAGAAGGAGGGGTTTGCCGAGCTGTCTGTAAGGGTTGCGGAAATCCAGACAGAACCAAGGCCCAAAACTTGGGTGGGGGTAGCAGGTTTGCCCGTCCCCGCCTCCACAACATTCACCCAGTGTGCCGTCAGGGAGATGTAGCATCCCCGGCCTCAAACCAAAGTGTTGGTGGTCAAATGGCCTTTTGCAGTAACCGTGTTACTCGGGCGTGGATGATGTTTTGGGACATGTGCCTGGGCAAGGCAGGGATGGCACAGAGGGAAAAATAGTGATGGCTTGATTGCTTTCCCCCTTGCCTATGCCATCTGTGGTTGTCATAGGCAACGTGATTTTAAGGGGTGCAGAATTTTATCTTCTTTTTTGTCTAGTTTGGCTTGGGGTCCATGGCAACGTAGAGGAAAGAAGGTTTCCTTGTATGGTCTCACTTTACAGAGAGGTTACATTGTCTTTGGAGTGTATTGTTGAGAGGCTGTGATAGTGGCGTAATAGTGCGACTTGGGCGCGTTATATGCACCCAGACATGCTTCCCCTGCTGTCCCAGTTGCATTCCAACAGTGTTGGCATCCTTTTCTGAGGTTTCAGGGTGGACTTGGTGACCTCCAAGTGGTCGAATTGAGATTTCCAAGTGGCGAGCATTTTTTTCCCATAGACTTTAATGGGATTCGATATTCGGTCGAATAGTCGAATTTCGCGGTCTATTCGAATCGAATTTCGAACTTTCGAATATTTCACTACTCGCTCATCTCTAGTGTTGACTTCTCTATCCGGGACAGAAAATTTCTTTGGTTCCGTGCTTTCAAGCACCCTCCTCACCTTTTTCCCACATGTACACTTGTTTTCGATAGTGCTCCTAGTAGTGATGATGCTCTCTTTTTTTGCCCCACACAGAATTAATGCCCCCTTTTTTGCCTTCATAAAAAGTAATGCCCTCCATTGGCCCTTATACATTAGTAATGCCCCCTTTATATTCTATCATACAATATAAATCCTCCCTGTATTTTCTCATGCACAATACTAATTTCCCTCTTTGTTAATAGTATGTGCCCCTTTTTAATTTGCACACCTTCATGCCCTTTCTGCAGCAATCAAAAAGTAAAAAAAAAAACTTAAACTCACCTAATCCTTTTCCCACCATGAGCACCTAAACAAGTGCTTCACTGCCTTCACCCTTTTGTTTTTGACCCAGTGCAGGTGCCGCAATGCAGTGACAATGACATTGAGATGCCTGATGTATTCTGCATCCAAGCTCTGGCAGGCAACAGGCCTCAAGCAGCTTACCAGAGCAAGAGGCAGAGCAGGGATTGAGTTGAAAGTGAGAGACTGGATAGGCCCCCTTCATCTTTAGGCCCTGTCACGCTAGGTCGGCGTCGCGCTCCCTCTGCACGACATCGCCGGACCTCTCCGCCCCCCTAGAGACGAGCAATAGGGAATTGAAGTGCTGGTCTTGTCAGCCAGCACTTCATGAGTTAATTCTCTGTTTGGGTTTAGCCATGTGGTGCTGATCACACCACATGGCTACTTTACATATTGTTTGGACAGCTTGCTCCGCCTCAGGTCATGTGATGCTGGCCACATCACATGATCCTGGGCGGGCTATTTAAAGATGGCAACTGCCTCACTCAGATGCCTGTGATTAGTCTTCTGAGATCAGTGCTGTGTGTTGGACCTTGCTGTTGATTATTGGTATATTGGATTTTGGCTTCGGACTTAGACTACGCTTTTGTGATTCCCCTCGGTATTTGACGTGACCTCCTGTTCTTGACTTGGCTTGCTGACTATTCTGCTATTGTGTTTGTTCTGTCTGTGTTCGTCTTTCCCTGTGTTCCCTTCCCTTCCCTGTGCACGTACTCAGCATAGGGACTGTCTCCAAGTTACGGTTTTGCCGCCTAGGGCATCTACTGTAAGTAGGCAGGGAAAGAGGTGGGGTTCAGACAGGGCACACTATCCCTTGTTTCCCTGTCGTGACAGAATCACAGGCCCTACCTAATGGAGCCGTTGCGAGTACTCACGGACCAGATGAGTAACATGGCTCAGATGATCCAGGATTTGGCCGAGAGACTCCAACATCAGGAGCAGCTGCGGACAGCACCCGCAGTCGTTCCCTCCATGCCAAACCCCAATATTGAACCCCATGTAAAATTGCCCGATCAGTTTTCTGGGGACCGAAGGACTTTCCGTTCCTTTAAGGAAAGTTGTAAATTATATTTCCGTTTACGCTCACACTCCTCGGGTTCTGAGCAGCAGCGGGTAGGAATAATTATTTCCTTGCTGCAAGGTGATCCGCAGGAGTGGGCTTTCTCATTGCCACCTGACTCCCCTTGTCTATTGTCTGTGGAGGCTTTTTTCCGGGCCCTAGGTCTTTTATATGAAGAACCTGACTTGGCCGCTGTAGCTGAAACTCAGCTCAGAGACATTCGGCAGGGTAACCGTGCAGTTGAGGATTACTGTGCTGAGTTCAGAAAATGGTGTGTGTCCTCTAAATGGAATGACCCTGCTTTGAGAAGCCAGTTTAGGGTGGGACTGTCTGACCATCTGAAGGATTTACTAGTTAGTTATCCTACTCCTGACACCTTAGAGGCGACTATGACCTTAGTTATCAAACTTGACCGACGGTTTAGGGAGAGACAAAAGGAACGTTCTGTTGCCCCTCAAGTTGCCGTGTTGTCCGAAGTTCCTCTTCAGAGCCCGTCTCCTATCAAGGTCCAGGAGGAGCCTATGCAGTTGGGAGTTACTATGAGGGATCAGAGACGCCTGAGAGGGGCCTGTTTTTACTGCGGTGAGATGAACCACTGGCTCCAGCAGTGTCCGAGACTTCTGCTCTCAAAAAGGTCTGTTCCTGGAAGTAAGGTACCCCCTGCGGTGGTAAGAAAGAAAATCTTGTTACCTATTTCCATTTCTTATAACCAATTCAAGAGGTCCGGTGAAGCATTTGTGGATTCAGGTTCTGCTGCTAATTTTATTGATTATGATTTTTTATGGTAATTCAAATTATCGCACTGGATTCCACTCCATTGAATAATGGGAGAGTGGAGTTTTGTACTCCTGAGGTTGTATTAACTGTAGGAATTACCCATACCGAGACTTGTTCCTTCCTTGTATTAAAGGATTTACCTGCCGACCTTGTTTTAGGTCTGCCATGGTTACAGGACCACAACCCTGTGATCAACTGGTCGGTAGGTGAATTGGAAAAATGGGGAATGAATTGTGACAAATGTTGTAGATCAGTATTGCTGTTTGGAGGTACCACTGAGTCTCTTTCCTTGCCCAAGTATATCGGCGATTTTTCGGACGTTTTTTCCATGTCCGAGACTGAGTTCCTCCCTCCTCACCGGCAATATGATTGCGCCATCGACCTTATTGAGGGATCCAAATATCCCAAAGGTCGCATTTATAATCTCTCTACTCCTGAACGTCAGTCCATGAGGGATTATCTCAAAGAGAGCCTGGCCAAGGGTCACATCCGGCCTTCAGTTTCTCCCATGGGGGCAGGTTTTTTCTTTGTTGGTAAAAGGGATGGAGGATTGAGGCCCTGTATCGATTACAGGGAGCTCAATAAAATCACTGTTAAAAACAGATACCCGTTGCCCCTTATTCCTGACTTGCTGAATCAGGTCCAGGGGGCCTGTTGGTTCACCAAGCTGGACTTGAAGGGGGCATACAACCTAATCAGGATTCGTGAGGGGGACGAATGGAAAACTGCTTTTAATACCCCGGAGGGTCATTATGAGTACTTGGTAATGCCTTTTGGGTTAAGTAACGCTCCGGCAATTTTCCAAAACTTTATCAATGACCTTTTTAGACCATTTATTGGGAAATTTGTAATTGTCTATATTGATGACATCCTGATTTTTTCTGCAGACTGGGAGAGTCACGTATCTCACACCAGGCAAGTGCTGGAGGTGTTGCGTGAAAACAAGTTGTTCGTTAAAGGGGAAAAGTGTACCTTTGGTGTTCAGGAAGTGGCCTTTTGGGATACATTCTCACCCCTTTTTCTTTCAAAATGGATCCAGTTAAAGTACAGGCCATTGTGGATTGGGTGCGACCTTCCTCTTTGAAAGCGCTCCAGCGATTTCTGGGGTTTGCTAATTTTTATCGTAAATTTGTCAAAAATTTTTCTGTGGTAGCCAAACCCATTACGGATTTGACTCGCAAGGGGGCTGATCTGGTCAATTGGCCCCCTGCAGCTATTGAGGCCTTTGAAAGGTTAAAGCAGTGTTTTATTAATGCTCCTGTGTTGGTCCAGCCTGATCAAAGTAAGCCTTTTGTAGTTGAGGTGGATGCGTCTGAGGATGGTGTGGGGGCTGTACTGTCCCAGGGGTCTTCCACCTTAACTAATCATATGCCATGCGCCTTCTTCTCCCGCAAGTTCTCTCCTGCCGAGAGGAATTATGATATTGGGAATAGGGAGTTACTTGCAATCAAGTGGGCATTTGAGGAATGGCGTCATTTTTTAGAAGGGGCATTTCACCGCATTACGGTCCTCACGGATCATAAGAATTTAATGTTTCTAGAATCGGCTAAGCGATTGAATCCTAGACAGGCGAGGTGGGCTTTGTTCTTTACTCGTTTTGATTTTTGTGTTACCTTCAGACCCGGGAGCAAGAACGTTAAGGCCGATGCCTTATCCCGAAGTTTCCAGGTGTATCAGCCTCCTGACGTCCCTCCTGAGCCCATCCTGCCAGCTGATATCATCGTGGCCGCTACCTCATCTGACCTCGCTTCTGAAATCTCGGCAGGACAACATCTTGCTCCTATTGGTACCCCCAATGACAAATTGTTTGTGCTGGCTCATTTGCAGTTGCGACTGCTGGGTGAGTGCCATAATTCTGTTTTGTGTGGACATCCTGGCATCAATGCCACCAAGGAGTTGGTCTCTAGGCAGTATTGGTGGCCGTCAATCTCCAGAGATGTTCAGGCTTTTGTAACTGCGTGTAACACTTGTGCCAGGTCCAAGAATTCCAAGACACGACCTATGGGTGAGTTACATCCTTTACCCATACCTAGTAGACCTTGGTCACATCTGTCCATGGACTTTATCACGGATTTGCCGTGCTCTGAGGGTAAAACTGTGATATTTGTGGTGGTTGACAGATTCAGCAAAATGTGTCATTTTATTCCATTGTGTAAATTACCCTCTGCGAAGGTCTTGGCGTCCGTGTTCATTGATAATATTGTCAAACTGCATGGTGTTCCTGAGAATATCGTTTCTGATAGGGGAGTACAGTTTGTGTCTAGGTTCTGGAGGGCTTTCTGTAATAAGATTGGTATCTCTTTGTCCTTTTCATCAGCCTTTCATCCAGAGACCAACGGTCAGACTGAACGTCTTAACCAATCCGTTGAGCAATATCTCAGATGTTATGTTTCTGATAACCAGCATGTGTGGGCCAGATTCCTGTCTCTGGCTGAATTTGCAATTAATAATCGTGTTAATTCATCCTCTGGGATGTCGCCGTTTTTCTGCAATATGGGTTTTCATCCATGCTTTGGCTCCTGTTCCCCATCTGCGTCGGTTGTCCCAGAGGTCAATGATTTTTCTCAAGAACTGTGTACAGTTTGGGCACAGGTTCAGTCGAACCTGGAAAAGGCCCAAGGAGTTCAAAAAGCTAAGGCTGATAGAAAACGTTCTAAGGGTGTGAATTTTAAGGTTGGGGATAAGGTATGGTTATCGACTAAAAATCTCAACATGAGGGTACCATCCTACAAGTTTGCACCTCGCTTCATTGGTCCTTACAGGATCACCAAGGTGATCAATCCGGTTTCTTTTAGGTTATGTTTACCCGACTCCCTTCGTGTTCATAATGTTTTTCATGTGTCTTTGCTCAAACGTTATGTTGCTCCCGTTGGTCCTGAGGAACAGTCTCCTCCTCCGGTTGAGGTAGCAGGACAAATGGAGCATGAGATTGCCAGAATTGTGGATGTGAGAAGGGTCCGGAATTCCTTCCAGTACCTCGTACATTGGAAGGGGTTCGGTCCTGAGGACAGGTCTTGGGTACCGTTGACCAGGATGCATGCAGACTCGCTCATCCGAAAGTTCCATCTGCAGCATCCCGATAAGCCTGCTCCCGCTGGTAAGGGTCCGGTGGCCCCTCGTGAAGGGGGGGTACTGTCACGCGAGGTCGGCGTCGCGCTCCCTCTGCACGACATCGCCGGACCTCTCCGCCCCCTAGAGACGAGCAATAGGGAATTGAAGTGCTGGTCTTGTCAGCCAGCACTTCATGAGTTAATTCTCTGTTTGGGTTTAGCCATGTGGTGCTGATCACACCACATGGCTACTTTACATATTGTTTGGACAGCTTGCTCTGCCTCAGGTCATGTGATGCTGGCCACATCACATGATCCTGGGCGGGCTATTTAAAGATGGCAACTGCCTCACTCAGATGCCTGTGATTAGTCTTCTGAGATCAGTGCTGTGTGTTGGACCTTGCTGTTGATTATTGGATTTTGGCTTTGGACTTAGACTACGCTTTTGTGATTCCCCTCGGTATTTGACGTGACCTCCTGTTCTTGACTTGGCTTGCTGACTATTCTGCTATTGTGTTTGTTCTGTCTGTGTTCGTCTTTCCCTGTGTTCCCTTCCCTTCCCTGTGCACGTACTCAGCATAGGGACTGTCTCCAAGTTACGGTTTTGCCGCCTAGGGCATCTACTGTAAGTAGGCAGGGAAAGAGGTGGGGTTCAGACAGGGCACACTATCCCTTGTTTCCCTGTCGTGACAGGCCTGTTCACCATTGTAACACCTGCGATCCATCGCAATCATTACGATACATCATAAACAGAATATAGGCAAATGTGACTTGTTTTAGCTAAACAGCCTTTTTCAAACAACATAAAACATAAAATAAACTGGTATTGCTATGATTGTGCTGACCTGCGGAATACAGTTAATATATTTTTTACCTCGTATGGTGAACATTGTAAAAACAAAATCCCTTGCAGAATTGATGTTTTTTTTAGTTTTTTTACATTCCCTTCCAGAATGAGTTAATGAAAATGGTATGCATTATATGTAGCCCAAAATGGTTCTATTAGAAAGTACAACTCATTGAACAAAAAAAACAAGCTCTAATTCAGCTACATCACTGAAGAAAATATAAATGATGTCTATAAAGGCCAAAACCAGTTTAAGGAGGTTAAGGAGCATTCCAAATAACAATGCTTTATACATGATTCTTCTGCAATTTTTGGTCTATTTGGTCAATTAGATGAGTGCATACAGAGAAAATAGTGGCATAATCACTTAACATCATGTCTTAAGTGGAGATAAACAATTTGACTCTAAAATCAGATATTCAGAGAGAGGGAGAGATCAATCACAGCACTGTTGATTCAAGTGAATTTATTTGGACTCAAATTGAAATGGAATGAAAATTCGGTCAAGTAGGGTCCAAAATGCATTTTTAAAAATTTGCTCATTTCTACTCATAAGAGTCACATAACTAGATATCACACCAAAATACTCTAAGTACTTGAATAATTGATGTTTCCTCCCAGGATGGTGAATATGCTGTAAGCAACACTGGTGAACATAATACTCCAGTATAATTTATGACAGAATATGTATAAGGAAGAGTATATAAAACATTTTGTGATGTCTTTCATTATATTAAAGAAAACAGATAGATATAGATCTCTAAACTTCAAGAAGTATCTGACTAACCTGCTGCCCATGTGTCATCTGGGTGCATATGCTGAGAATAGGACACTATGGCTCATGTTCAAGATCTCATAAGGGCTGCTGATGACGTTCTCTGCCCAAAGGATTGTCAGTCAAGACCAATGGAGCAATATTTGTGTGGCAATCTTCAATTTACAACATCTCCACCTCATTGACTCCAAACCATTCATTTGCATGCTGTACATTAATTTTGGGTGAAATGAAGCATCAGCTTTGGCATTTAAAGAAAATGTGTCACCAAAATTGTATCCGCCAGTTAAAACCAGAAAGTGACGCATCATTTATATCTAATCTGTTTTTATTTTCTAATTGTAGATTTTTTTAAATTTTATTTCATGAAAATGATTATGGGGGCTGCCATCTTACCTGAGCTGTTCTTAACAGCATTAACACAGCATTAAAAAAATTTCTGGCAGCCCCATGGTCTATAGACACAATGGTCTGGAGGGGCCCTCATTGACTTGTATGGTAGAGTTTTCTAGACATGCTCTGTGACCTGTGCAGAGGTCATTGTACTGAGAAAGAATAGATAAGCTGTGACAATCACCCATTGGGAACAGAGGATCCTGTCATATCTGTACACAGAGATTATATCTCCTTATCGTTATAGGCAGGTTTAAAATGGTATATAACTGCAGTAAAGTGATCTGTACATACCAAGAAATGGTGCCTATTATTAGGACCAGTGACCAGTGCAAAAACTGGTGCTTATGTTTTTTGTTCCTAAACTTCAGACCGAATTCCACTTTGGATGCTTCGGTTCGCTCAACACTAGTTAAAATGTTATTTATGCCAAAAAATGAAAGCTGCAAAATCTATAATGCAAAATTCTGTGGGGGTATTGCTGTTTTTTCCCAACCTCCAAAAAATAGTTAATAAAAGGGGCCATAAAATGGGGCCATTAAAAACTACAACGTGTTCTGCAAAAAACAAGCCCTCATATGGCTACATCAATAAAAAAAGAAAAAAGTCTTGGAATGCGACAATGGAAAAAAAAAAAGAAAAAAAATTGCTTGGTCACTAAGGCGCAAAACAGGCTGGTAACTAAGGGGTTAATCCTCATTTTATATTATTTGGGGTTATTTGGGAGCTTCAGAAACCTATATTAGTTTTCCACAGCCTTATGTTTCTTTATTTTTTTCTTTTTGCATATCGTACAGTGGTCATGCCAGAACAAATTAGTATTGTAACTCGAGGGACCAGGTAGCTAATAGTACCGTTTATGTATTCTTTTATCACAAGACTTAAACTGCAGTTATCCATTTTGTTAATTTTAATTACTCCTAACTTATTTTCATGTAATTTATCCCCCTGCAAAGTACTTAATGCAAAATAACAAAAACAATTATGGCTGTCAAAAAAGGGGAAAAAGTTTTGCTAACTTGGTGACAAGAGGCCAATTAAAGAAAGTTATTATTTTTTCTTCCTTAGATATATAACTCAAGACCCTCTTGTTAGCATAATGAAGGATTTCAATTTGCTCTTCTCTTGTCCACACAACTCAACATGAATTATATTCAATATATTCAGGAATAAGAACTTGCCTTTATTAAGCATCCCAATTAAAATAATTACAGGGCACCTGAACATAAAAATCTTTTGTCATTGCTGTAATTGCCCTGCTGCCTAGAATAAAAGTCAGAGCATCAGTAAGAACTTTGAAGATTAATGTAAGTGACTTGTTGTGTGTTGTAGGCGATTTTGAATGCATTTGTGTCCTTTAGTAACATGAGATTTTTTTCAGGTAGGGACGAAAATGTCCTAAATATTCTCGTTTATACTAACTTAACATCTGTGACAGATTACTCTTTTCTATTAACCTCTTAAAGGGAATGTGTCACCTATATTTTTTTTTCTGCAAGTTAAAACCAGATAGTGACACACATCTTTTTCTTTTTTTTTTATTAATTTGTCTTTTGATTGTATTTGTAGATTTTTTTATTCTGTTGTCTGTACTTACCATATTTTTCGCTTTATAAAACACACCTGATGATAATATGCACGATAGATTTTATGGTAGGAAAATAAGAAAAAAATATTTTTCATAACACCTCATATCAGACATAAATTTCAGGACTTCACATCAGACCCCCATATCAGCCCTCCAAGTCAGAACCCCATCAGCCCTCCATGTCACACCCCCATCAGACCTCAGATGAGCCCACTGTGCTCCCATATCAGCCCACTGTGCCCCCATCAGACCTCAGATCAGCCCACTGTGCCCCAATATCAGCCCACTGTGCCCCCAGCAGACCTCAGATCAGCCCCCATATCACCCCACTGTGCCCCCATATCAACCCACTCTGCCCCATAAGACCTCAGATAAGCCCCCATATCAGCCCCCTCTACCCCCATCAGACCTCATATCAGCCCCTCAGCCCCCATATTAGACAAATGTGCCCCCATCAGACCTCAGATGAGATCCCATATCAGCCCCCTCTATCCCCATCAGACTTCAGATCAGCCCATAAGCCCCCATATTAAATGAATATGCCCCCATCAGACCTCAGATCAGTCCCCATATCAGCCCCCTCTATCCCCATCAGACCTCAGATCAGCCCATAAGCCCCCATATAAAATTAATATGCCCCCATCAGACCTCAGATCAGCCCACCTAGCCCATAAGGATAACATAAAAACCTCTTACCTGTCGTGTCACCTATTTCTTCAGCAAGGACTTGCCGGTATAACTGCTGCAGCCAATCAGTGATCTAATGCTGAGAACTGTCTGCAGTGGTCACATGCCACACACCTGTACATCAGTGTGCACATCACCAACATTGTGACAGATGTGCACACTTGCCCATTACATGCCTGTCAGTCTTTGTTTACATGGCAGCAGCAATGATGCCAGAAAGTCCAGTGTGTCATAGGCATCATCACACAGCCACATAGCCATATAAACAAAGCACTCAGACTAGAATGGCAGGGATGTAACAGCTGAAAATTGTTGATTTATTTTCCATATGCCATAATTTTTTTTAAAATACTGAACAATCGTCTTTATTCTGGGGCGTGGAAGGGGGCGTGTCCTCTAAAAGGGGCATGGTTTATTATGTCTATAACAATTTTGGGCTATCCGTAAATTTTGGTTCAGTTGTCCAGAAAAATTTGAAAAGAAGGTTGGCAACCCTGATTAACAGACACCCTTATAAAGGTCTAAAAAAATTAAGGTAGTCAATAACTTCACAAACCTCACAAGGGGGCCGATACTATGTTTTGCCATGGAACTCTATGAAAGCTGTATATACCCCTTATTATAAAATATAAAATGGTACGTGAAACTGACTACTGTTACAGCGTGTAAGCCTTTCAGAAAATCAGAGGTTTTTTATTCCTGTGGTTTAACAGCTTCTGTATCGACATTTTGAGTTACTGACATACACTTGTTTTTGAATTAACCAGTTTGTAGAGAGTGTTTGTATCAGCAAGGAGACACAAAGCTGCTATTGTCATAACAGGGACACAGGAGACCTTAGGACTTTACCTAATTTATCTGATTTTACCATTAAATTATATTGTTTTAGAAGATATAGATCTGCCTTCATGTACAACATTAAATGGAATACAATTTAAAGTAAATATCAGCATGTTGCCTGGATAAGCTCCATATAAATTCATCAGTAATGGAATATATGCTAATCACCTTATTAGCAGGCGATTGTCAGGAGGGAAGCTTTCCTTCCTGGCAGTCATCTGTTCGTTAGTGTAGAGGACCACTGCTATTACATGCAGTGATCTCCTCCATAGTATCGGGAGGAGCGATTGTCAAAGGCATTGCTCGTCCCCATACTGACTAGTTGTTTGCTAGCAGCAGATCATGATTACACACCACGATCTGCCATTGGCAAATGAGGATTTTTAAGCAAGGTTAAAAATCTGAATTGCACTATGAACGAGTGTTAGAATTTTCACCCAGTAAACAGTTGCAGTATTAAACTGCCAGATGATCGCAGTGTAGCGATCATCTTGTAGACTATGTGCCAGTCTAAGGCTAGGGCTACACGGCGAAATTAATTGGATCGCTGTGGCAGTCTCAAGAAATCCAGCCATGTTAGGGCTATAGGGCCTATAGGCCTTAGGGCTATATTACACTGGCAGATTGTCTACCAGATGATTGCTAACGAGCATTCGGAATATCGCTCATTAGAGATCATCTGGCAGTATAATACTGCCACTGATTACGCGATGAATGAGCAAACGCTCTTCCCTATACTTAAGAGATTGCTGCATGTAATAGCAGTGGTCGCCTCCGCTAGTGAGCAGGTGATTGCCGAGAAGGAACACTTATTCCCTGACAATCGGCTGTAGGATCGCTAAGTCTAATACAGGCTTAAAGCTGCAGATGACTGAGTTATGAGTTGAAGGACTATGTGGTGCTATCTCCTGTCACCTGCACATACTTGCAAATTTGTATCTGTCTATATTCCTTTCATGTGATACGCACCTAAGGCCTCATGCACACAACTGTATGTTCGGTCTGCATTCTGCTTTTTTGTGCATCGGATGTGGACCCATGTATTTCATTGGGCCCGGAAAAGATGCAGACAGCGCACAGTGTGCTGTCCGCATCCATATGTCCATTCCATGGCCCTGCAAAAAATAAATGGCGGCATAAACTCAGCTGGGATTGATGTTTTACGGATACAAGATTTGCAGACTGCAAAAGGGATATGATCATGTGCATGAGGCCTAATACAACAGAAATCAAGAAATCATAAACACATTCTAGATTAGTTTGTGTGGTTAATATAGGAACAGTGCAATGAGGTATGTATCTCCTTCTGTACGTGAAAGAAAATAACTATTTTAACTCCTTCTTCGCATTTGTACGTAACTGTACATCCAAATTGCATATAATTTAAGTCAATCCGGCATACAGTTATGTCCAAATTGCTACCCGGGGCTGTGACACTATAAAGTGTCACAGCCGCGGAGTCTCTGATCTCACTGACAGCAGAGACACTGGATAAGCCGGCGATCCCTCTGACTGGTAAGTCTGTGCAGGCTAATCAATTGGAGCATGGCAATGTAAAAATTCTGGTTTCAAGCTCCGATCTCCACTCTGGAGATCAGAGCCTTAAATCAGGCATGGCCTCTCTTGTGCCCCTGATGCCCTCAGTGCCCTCATTGTCCTCCATGTGCCCCCATTGTCCTCCAGGTGCCCCAATTGTTCTCCAGATACCCCCTGCAGCCCTCTATGCTCAAGAATGGAGTCGCCGCCATCAGCAGTGAGTGTCAGCTGTAACATACAGCTGACACTCTGCTTCATCAGCTGAAAGCGATACTGGTACCAATCTCGGTCATTTAACCACTTCGATGGCAGTGGGCCTATGGCTACCATGGCAACCGGACGCCTTGCAATGGAAAAACAGAACAATTTTTTTCACCTCATCTTCCCCCAAAAAATAATAAAAAGTAATCAAAAAGTCATATGTATCCCAAAATAATACCAATGCAAACTACAGCCTGTTGTCCTGCAAAAAACAAGCCCTCACACAGCTACATTGGTGAAAACATTTTTTTTTATGAATGTTAGTATATGAAGATACAAAATATCATTTATTTTTTTAATACAAAATGGATTTTATGCTGAAAAGTTGCAAAACATAAATAAACTATATAAATTTGGTATTGCTATAACCATATCAACCCACAGAATAAAATTATCATATCATATATAACACATGAGAAACTCCATAAAAATAAAGATAAAAAACACTGACAGAATTGCAATTTTTATCCATCTGACTTCCCAAAAATGGTATAAAAAGTGATCAAAAAGACATATGTACCCCAAAATGATACCAATAAAATCTACAACAATAAAAATGTTATGTATGCTAGTATATGACGAAGCAAAATATCATTCATTTCTAATACAAAAGTGATTTTATTCAGAAAAAGTAGCAAAACATAAAAACATTTTTGATATGGTATCGCTATAACTGTAACAACCCACAGAATAAAATGATCATATGATATATACCACATGAGGAACCTCATAAAAAATAAAAATAAAACACATTGACAGAATTGCAGTTTTTGCCCACCTCAACTCCTAAAAAATTCTCAAATTCTCCAAAAACTCAAAAATTATTTGTACCCCAAAATGGTACAAAAAGACCCTGCAACTAACAAGCCCTGTCACAGCTCAGTCAACAATAAAATAAAAATGCAAATTCCATGTTAGAAAATACAGATTCTACTCCTTCTTTTCTGAATGCTGCCGTTTCCCCAAACATGAGGTGTTGCTGTATTCAGGAATAAAATTCATAATAAATTGTGGGGTGCATTATCTCCTGTTGCACCTTGTGAAATGAAAAATGTGGAGCTAAAGGAACATTTCATTGGAACTAAAATGTAATTTTTCATTTTCACACACAAATGTTTCTAAATCCAGTGGTCACTTTTTGGGGTTTTCTTTCTAGGGGTACCTCAGGCTGTCTTCAAATCTGACATGGCACCTGACAACCATTCCATGGCACCTTTCATTTGAGCCCTGCTTTGTGCCCATGAAAAGATTTACAACCACATATGAGGTGTTTATGTAAACTGCAGAATTGGGGTAATACTTTTTGAGTTGTTTTTTTTTTTTGCTGTTAACCATTTGCTGTGTTATAGGAAAAATGGACTGTAACACATCTGCACACAAAAAAAATTAAATTTTAAAAATTTCACCTCTATTTTGCTTTCATTTCTGTGGAACACCTAAAGGGTTAGCAAAGTCTGTAAAATTAATTTTGAATAGTTTGTGTAGGTGTAGTTTCTAAAATGCAGTCATTTTGGGTGGTTTCTATTAAGTCCCTTAAAGTCACTTCAGAACTGAATTGGTCCTTAAAAACATAATTTCAAAAATTTTCTTCCAAAATTCTAAACCTTTTAATATCCTAAAAGATAAAATGAAATTTACAAAATGATGCCAACATAGAGTAGACATATGGGGAATGTTAATAACTATTTTACAAGGAATCTGTAACAGGGAGCTGGCAGCGTGCTCCCTCCCTGCAGCACCAACGGTATCCCGCTGTGGAGGAGGAGCCGGTGTCGGCCGCGTCAGGCTGCCTCGTCTCCTTGACAACACGGAGGCGGGGAGGATCCTGCGGCGCATGCCTCCTCAGCATGGCCGGCTTTCCCCATCCCCTAGGCAGCAACCTGGAGCAGGGGATGAAGTGAGCGTCGACGTGGATGAGTCGGCGCTCAGGTGTGTGTCAGTTTCTGACACGGCTCATGCTTAGAGGAGCCTAGACAGCTTGGAATTACCATGTGAGATCAAAGATGTCAGAGGGCAAGACGGATAATTGTTTAAAGCAATGTTCTAAACTTCCATTCTCCAGGAGATCTCCGCGTCCTGACGCCCAGATGGACAAGGTACTCCCCAGGGTGGTTAGAGAAAAAATATTATTACCGATGGTTGTTTCTTTTGGCACCTGTAGGGGTTCTGGGAAAGCATTTATTGATTCTGGGTCTGGCTCTAATTTTATTGACCACAATTTTGCCCTTTCCCTAGGTGTGCCTATTTTCTCTCTCGCTAACCCCATTCATATTATTGCTATAGATTCCACTCCTTTGGTTGGCGGGACTTTGGAATATTGTACCCCTGAGGTGACCTTGATAGTGGGGGCCCTTCATACTGAGTGTTGCTTTTTTTTATTTAAAAAAATTTACCCGTGGAGATAGTTCTTCGCATGCCTTGGCTCCAGGTTCATAACCCAGTCATCAACTGGTCCACGGGCGAATTAGAGAAATGGGGGTTAAAATGTGATTCCTGCTGTCTACCTGTTATTCAAGCTGGTGTCACTACCAAAAATTCTTCCCAAATATATAAGTGATTCTTCTGATGTTTTTTCCATGTCCAATGCTGATTTCCTTCCCCCTCATAGACCCTATGATTGTGCCATCAATCTTGTTCAGGGTTCCAAGTACCCAAACGGTCGTATTTATAATTTGTCTGGTCCGGAACGACAATCTATGAGGAATTACTTGAAGGAAAGCCTACAAAAAGGACATATTAGACCCTCAGTGTCCCCTATGGGGGTGTGTTTTTTTTCGTGGGAAAAAAGGATGGCGGATTGAGATCATGTATTGATTACAGTAAGTTAAACAAAATTACTGTTAAGAAACAATACTCTTTGCCTTTGATCCCAGACCTTTTCAACCAAATAATGGGAGCGCACTGGTTCACTAAACTTGATCTCGGGGGGCGTATAATCTTATTCAAATTAAGGAAGAGGATGAATGGAAAACAGCCTTTAATACCCCTGAAGGTCACTATGAATGTTTGGTGATACCGTTTGGTTTAAGCAACGCTCCAGCAGTTTTCCAAAATTTTGTGAATAACATTTTTAGACAATTTATTGGAAAGTTTGTAATATTTAGATAAAGTTTGTGTCTATTTAGATGATATTCTAATTTATTCACCTGACTGGGATTCTCATATTATACACACTAGACAGGTATTGGAGGTTCTTTGGGAGAACTCATTATTCATTAAAGGTGAGAAGTGTGTATTTGGAGTTCAGGAATTATCGTTTATCCTCACAGCCCAATCCAGAGGCGTGGCTAAAGGCTGATGGGCCCTGCTGCAAGAGTTCAGCCTGGGCCCCCCTTCCCTCAGTGCTTTCTGTTGTTCTTATGCGGCACAAGGGTCTTTGGGCCCCCTAAGGATCCTGGGCCCGGTAGCGACTGCTACCTCTGCACCCCCTGTAGCTACGCCCCTGCCCCAATCCTTCAGGATTGATCCTGGGAAGGTGCAGGCTATTTTGGACTGGGTTTGACCCTCTTCTCTTGCAATGTTTTTGGGGGTTTTAAAACTACTTCCAGAAGTTTATTAAACATTTTTCTGTTATTGTTAAGCCCTTACCGACCTAACTAAGAAGGGGAGGATTTAGTTAATTAGTTGCCAGAGGCTATAGAGGCTTTTGAGACATTCAAGAGGTGTTTTGTTGAAGCCCCAGTATTGGTCCAACCCGACCAAGAGAGGCCTTTTGTAGTTAAGGTTGACACTTCCGAGGATGGGGTGGGGGCAGTACTCTCCCAAGGGTTATCAGCTCTCACCAACCTGTCATGTGCTTTTTTTTCTTGTAAGTTCTCTCCGACTGAGAAAAATTATGACATTGGAAATTGGGAGTTACTTGCTATTAAATGGATCATTGAGGAATGGCATAACTTTTTGGAGGGGGCTCAACATCGTGTCACTGTAGTTACAGATCATAAGAATCTAACATTTTTAGAATCTGCTAAGTGTTTGAATCCCAGGTAGGCTAGGTGGGCATTGTTTTTTATACGTTTTAACTTCTGCATGACTTTCAGGTCAGGAAGTAGAAATGTCAAGGCAGATGCCCTATCTCTGAGTTTTTGTGCCTTTCAATCTCCTGGCATGCCACCAGAACCTATATTGCCGGCAGGTATCATTGTGACTTGCGGGACAACACTTGGCTCCGGTACAGTCTCCTAAAGATAAGTTTGTTTCTTAGATGGATGCCACAATTAGGTTTTTAGTGGTCATCTGGGCATTAGTGCTACCAAGGAACTAGTTTCCAGGTTTTACTGGTGGCCCTCTTTGTCCAGAGATATCCATTCATATATCCTCCTGTGAAGTTTGTGCCAGGTCCAAGACTCCTAGGTCTCGTTTGATGCGTGAGCTGCGACCTCTGCCCATCCCTAGTATACCTTGGTCTCATACCTCCATGGGTTTTATTACCGATCTACAGGTTTATGAGGGTAAGTCGGCTGTGTGGGTGATTGTTGACAGGTTTAGCAAAATGGTTCATTTCATTCCTTTGTCAAAGTTGCCCAATACTAAAACTTTAGCTTCTCTTTTTGTTGACCATGTAATATGTTTATACGGAATTCCAGAGAATATTGTTTCTGACAGAGACGTTCAGTTCATCTCCGAATTTTGGAGGGCTTTTTGCCATAAATGTAATATTTCTTTGTCTTTCTCTTTGGTCTTCCATCCCGAAACCAACGGTCAAACTGAACGTTTAAATCTGTCTCTGGAACAATATTTAAGGTGTTACGTCTTGGACAACCAACATCTTTGGGTGAAAGACTTGTCCTTAGCTGAATTCGCCATTAATAATCAGGTGAACTCGTCTACTGGTATGTCTCCTTTTTTTGTAATCTTGGATTTCATCCGCGATTTAGTTCGTTCTCACCGTCTTCCTCCCAGATTCCTGAACCTGATATAGTAGCTAAAAAACTGTGCACAGTCTCGGCCCAGGTTCAGTCGAACCTGAAAAAAAACCCAGGAGGTTAAAAAAATTAATACAGACAAAAGGCACTCTCGAGGTGTAAATTTTGGGTTAGGAGACAAGGTGTGGTTATCTACCAAGAATTTATGTCTTAAGGTACCTTCTGGTAAACTTGCACCTCGATTTATTGGTCCTTATGAGATTATTGGCATCATTAATCCTGCGTCATTTAAGGTACTGTTACCCGACTCCTTTCGTATTAATAATGTTTTTCACGATGCTTTACTCAAAAAGTATGTGTCGCCTGTATCTCCTGCCCAGGAATCTCAGTTGCCAGTGGAGGTTGGCAGTCAACTAGAATACGAGGTATCTAGAATCCTTGATGTCAGAAAGATTCGTAATTTGTTGCAATATTTAGTTCACTGGAGGGGTTTTCGTCCTGAAGAGAGGTTGGTTAGAAAAACAGGCTCCAGTGAATATGGTTCTGGTGGCCCCTCGTGGAGAGGGTACTGTAATGGGGAGGCAGCGGTGCGCTCTCTCCCTGCAGCACCACAGGCATCCTGCTGTGGGGATGCTGATTAGTGAGGACGTCGGATGCGCCCGGTTCTTCGTTTGCTTGACAACACGGGGGCGGGGAGGACCTGGCGGTGCACACCTGCTCAGCATGGCCGGCGTCCCCCATCCCCTAGGCAACGAGCTGGAGCTGAAGTGAGTGCCGACGTGGATGAGTTGGCGCTCAGGTGTGTGGCTATTTCTGATGTGGATCACGTGACACTGGCCACATCACGTGACCCATCAGTCTGGCCTATTTAAGCAGGCAATCTGCTGGCCATAGGTTGCCTGTGATTGGTTTTCCTTGTCTCACTAGCGTTTCCCTGCATTTTGTATTTCTTGAATTGACCTCGGCTTGTACCTTGACCTTGACCTTGTTTAACCCCTTTGTACTGATGCAACCTCCTGGCTTTTGACCTCGGCTTCCACTTGTTCCGGTTTTGCTTACTTTTCAGGTTTGTTGACTACTCGGTATCTGACCCAGTCTGGTAACATTTACGCATCGGTGTTGTCTGTTGTTTTTCTCCCATTGTTCTCCTTCCCTTTAAGAACCTGCACTTACGTTAAGCTAGGGACCGCCGTTCATTTGCGCACAGTCATTTAGGACGGACCGTGCAAGTAGGTAGGGATAGTGGTGTGGGTTGATTTTAGAGCTGCACTATTCCCTACCTATCTTGTGACAGAATCACTATTTGTCTTAAAATCAGAGAAATGTAAATTTAGAAATTTGCCAATTTTTCCAAATGTTCTGCAAATTTGGGATTTGTTAAGACATAAAGCTGAAATATATCAACTCAAATTCACTACTAACATGATATACAATACAATGCATCATGAGAAAACAATCTTAGAATTGCTTTGATCAGTTAAAGCATTCCAGAGTTATTGCAAGATAAAGTGACACATCAGATTTGCAAAATGGGGCTTCGGCATTTGGTCGAAACTGGCTTTTTTGCTGGAAGGGGTTAATCAGACAATGTATCTATCTACAGTGGCATGCAAATGTTTGGGCATCCCTGGTCATTATCTCCAAAAATCATATTATTAATGATAACATTTTCCCTTTGTATTTTAAGCAAATACATTTGCGACGACCGAACCACAGGGGTGTATATGTGAGGGTATAGTGTTGTCTACTCACAATTTGAAGCGGTTGCTCCCTGGGCCGGTGTGCAAGGGCAAGGAAGGTGACACCAGTTCCTTCGGGACACTCTCTGGTTACAGGGGCTCTGCCAGGTCTTGGTTCGAGGTGCCCTTGATGGTGGAAGATTAGGGTGTCGGTTGGCAGGGTCCCTGAGATATTCGCGACACCAGCACCTTGAGGTGCAGAGAAGAGTGATGGATGAGACGAGATGTGCAAAAAAACTGTAACTTTTACTTGTGATGAGGCAATCTTGCAGTAGAAAACAGTGCAATACAAAAATGCTTCCTTTATCACTTCAAGTGCAGTTGCTGTAAGATCCCTCCACAGGCTTGGATATAATAATGCTTACTCTCTTAGTAGGGTAAAACTTCCTAGAAGAGGCTACTTGCTTTCTTATGCTTCCTTAATCTTAAATGGACCTTGCTTCAGGGTTCTGATCCAAGTTCAACTCTGGCAACCAACAGGATGATCTCCGAAATGGCAGGCATCAGTCATCTGCTCCATTCTTTGAACAGGTTGCTACAGGTAAAATACTTGTCCAGTTTCTTTCTGGTTTTTGTATGCTGGTTACTGTATGAGCCATGCCCGGAGGACACTCACAGACATTCCCATTTACTGTAGTTAGGTTACTTGTAAAGCAAAGGTGCATAGGAGCACTGGCATACATAGACTGGTTGCTCTCTTCTACTCTTCCTTCCTCTTTCTCCTACTCCTCCTCTCTCCTTCTAAGTCCATACTATGCTAGAACAGCCGGGCAATGGATATAATAAAGTTCCTCACTCGATACCAAAAACCCACAGGGCGGTCTCCCTAACGGAAGGCAATACTCATCTGCTCCATTCTTTGTCCCGGGTAATCTCTGGTGAACTGGGTCCACACTCCCCGGAGGGGTAAATGTGGATAGACTACTGTGCCTGGTCATCTGGTCGTGTACAGGTGCTTTTGAGCTCCTCCTGGTCACACATGTAGTGGAGTCCATAAGCTAAATGTAGCTTTTACCTCCACCTTCTCTATATCCTTAAGGCTCTGGTCTGTCCAAAGTGGCTCTGGTGATGTTTAGCCACAAAACCCCTCAGCCTGTATAGGGTTAGGGGCTAGCAGGGCAGCTACATAGTGAGCTGCCTCCTCCTCCTCCTTTCTCCTCTCAACTCAACTAAACTGGTTCTGACCTGTTGCATGCACATATATATTGTGTAACAGCACCACCTAGGGGTGTAGGTGTAGAATGGCAATTTACCAGCTTGTTAAGGTTCCTACAGCACTCAATATACATCAGCAGCAAAGAATGATATGGTACAAAAATACAACTTTGTAGTTCCCACTTCCACTCTATAAGTGGGACACATTTTTTAAAATTTTCATCTTTTACATTTTCAAATGAAAAATGAAAGGGCCCAAAGCAAATGTTTGAGCACCAAGCATGGTTAGTACCTTGTGGCACCCCCTTTGTCAAGTATGTATTACATCTTGTAATCACTTTTTGTACCCAGTGAAGAGTCTCTCAATTTTTCTTTGAGGGATTTTCATCCATTCTTCCTTGCAAAAGTCTTTCAGTTCTGGGAGATTCATGGGCTGTCTTGCATACACTGCTCTGTTGAGGTCTATCCATAGATTTCCAAAAATGTAAAAATCAGGGGACTGTAAGGCCCTGATAAAACCTTCAGCTTGCACCTTTTGAGGTAGTTTCAGGTGGCCATTTCCTCTATTTGAAATGTAATTAACAAATGACAGTTAACAAAGAAC
Organism: Rhinella marina; assembly: GCA_900303285.1. Taxonomy (NCBI): domain Eukaryota; kingdom Metazoa; phylum Chordata; class Amphibia; order Anura; family Bufonidae; genus Rhinella; species Rhinella marina. The sequence goes on along the minus strand of ONZH01013954.1, from coordinate 26,345 downwards.
AGCGGAGGTCAAGTGAAGGTCTGGAAAACTTTGAAAAAGTCATAGTCATAGTCATAGTCAAGTCAGCTGCTTGTAGGATTGGTAGAAAGGCAAACCAGAACCCCCTCTTGACTGCAAAAGACCTTAAGGAAGATTTAACAGAATTTGGAGTTGTGGTACATTGTTCTACTGTTTAGTGACACCTACACAAATATGGCCTTAATGGAAGAGTCATTAGAAGAAAATTGGAAAGAATGGATTAAATGAACGTCCAAATTCTGGAAGCAAATATAATACCAACTGTAAAAAAAAAGCTGAAGTTCACAAGAGGAGGACATCTACAAATGGATAATTATCCTAAGCACACCTCAAAATCCAGAATAGACTACCTCAAAAGCCACAAGCTGAAGGTTTTACCATGGTCCTCACAATCCCCTGATCTGAACATCATTGAAAATCTGTGGATAAACCTTAAAAGAGCAGCGCATGCAAGACGCCCCAGAATCTCAAAGAACTTGAAGACTTTTGCAAGGAAGAATGGATGAAAATCCTTCAAATATAAATTAAAAGACTCTTGGCTGGCTACAAATAGTTTTTACAAGCTGTGATATTTGCCAAAGAGGGTGCTACTAGTTACTAACCATTTGTTTTTTTGTTATTTTGAACTTTATCTACTCTATTAGCTCCTTTATCTAACAGCCACATTTTTATATCTATGTACAATAGCTATCTTATTGATCTATCTAGTACTGCTCATATAATTTGATGATAGCATAAGTGTTTTCATGTATAGGCACCTCTCCTCCCCATATTGTGTACTGTCATACAGATCTGTCCACGCATACCTCTTCCTCAATTTTGGAAGACTCTAATTTCTCTCAAAACACATTCAATTTAATATTGCAACAAAACCCTTTACAGGCTACAATACCTATTCCAGTTGCTACCACTGGATAGCCACACATAGAGACACATAGCATAGACATGTTCTGACAGAGTATTGCAAAGTCATGTTTTTTTTTAAGCTGGCAATCTAACTTCATCTAAGGATATTATATGTGAAGCCAAGATGAAAAGTTTAAACACTGTACAAATAAATGCATCATAAAGTGCCTAATTATAAGTATTATACAGTATGATGCTTAAAGGGGTTCTCCGGGAATTAAGATAATGAAAATACTTAAATATTACTTCATTATAAATATATTTCCAAATACCTTACATTAGTTATAATTAGAGATGAGCGAGCACTAAAATGCTTGGGTGCTCGTTATTCAAGTCGAACTTTTCCCGATGCTCGGGTGCTCGTTTCGAATAACGAACCCCATTGAAGTCAATGGGAGACTCGAGCATTTTTTGCAGGGGACCAAGGCTCTGCCTAGGAAAGGCTTGGTGAAAACCTGGAAACCTCAGAAAATGATGGAAACACCACGGAAATGGACAGGAAACAGCAGGGGCAGCATGCATGGATGCCTCTGAGACTGCCTAATCCAACCATTACCCCAAATTCTCCTAGTGGGGCATGTGTGGTATCGATTCTTCTCAGTTTAAAATCATATACGTCCCCTATCTTGGGACCATATATTTCATGGATTTTTCAAACACGGAAAAGTAAAAAGAGCTTGCTCTGGCCAGGGGAGTGTCTTTTCTACTGTAGCTAAGGGGACGTGTCCATGCTCTGCCTATCACAGGTTAGGAGGCAATTAAAAGAGGAACCAACAAAAATCAGTATAATATCTAATACGTCCCCTATCCGGGTAAATTGTTTGGAGAAAGGGCCTGTAGGTGGGGGGCAGGCTGGGGGGAAGGAGGTTGAGCTGGAAGAGCCAGAGGAGTGCCCCCTGGGCTAGCATGTGTGGTGGTGACAACAGCCGGATAGATTTGGAAAAACTGTAGCATCAACCGGTACGGTATTTATTCTTCTGAGTTTAATACCGTATACCGCACCTATCCGGAAAAATAGTTTGGAGAGAGAGAAAGAGAGGAAAAAGACGTGCAGTATGGAGCAATTACACGGAAACTATTAGATTAGGCAGACTTGGTTTGCTTAATTGCAACCCAGACAATTGAGAGAAAGAGAGGAAAATTACGTATTTTTAAAAGTGATGTTCAGTATAGATCAAGTGTGGTATGTGTTCTATGTATACTACTCAGTTTAATACCGTATATGGCAGCTATCCGGAAAAATTGTTTGGAGAGGGGGCCTGTAGGTGGACCTCCGGAAAAATTGTTTGGAGAGAGGGCCTGTAGGTGGGGGGGCAGGCTGGGGGGAAGGAGGTTGAGCTGGAAGAGCCAGAGGAGTGCCCCCTGGGCTAGCGTGTGTGGTGGTGATAACAGCCGGATGTAGTTAGAATGAAGACGCAGGACCCCAACTTAAAAATTTAGCATCAACCGGTACAATTGTCAATTATGAGCTCGATCAAGTGTGGCATGACTTTTTAGATGGAGATTGCATGTGGTCACGTACTCCCTGGAACCCCATAGTCACCCCTTCTCTGATGTGCTACCCCAGAACATTCTCTGCCCCAATTCGCAAGACCTTTTGCAGTCTCAGTGTGCTGACAGTGGGGATATACCAGTGTTGTCTGAGGAGATGGTGGACAATGGCGAGACACAGGTGTCGGGGGGTGAGGAAGTTGTATGGGAAGAGAGTTACAGTGGGGACTCCTTGGGGGGACTTTCTCATGATGGGACATATTCAACTTGGGTGGATCAGGCACAGGAACAGATCAATTTTTTTTGGTGTTTATTTAACTTTTATTTAGCACAAATAACCACAGAGATATTTATTCGTTCTCTTCGATGCGCAGTCTGGCGTTGGGGTTCGTCACTTTGATGGCTAGCTGTGCCGTTCTCTCCACAATGGTCTTTCGGTTCTTTGAGGAGACGTTGTGGGCGATTTCTGCACAGAAGGACTTGTTGCTCATCAACAGAACCTCGAGCTCCTTGAAATTGTGGACCAGGAATTTGCGGAACCCTGTGGGCAGCATGTGTTTGTTCTTCTTGTTGCTACCGTACCCAATGTTGGGCAATATAGATACGCAGGTAATATTATTTTTCACACCTATCCCAAAAAGAAATTTACGCAGTTTGCGCAAATAAAACTGGAAACTGGAACTGGAGAGAGGGCCTGTAGGTGGACCTCCGGAAAAATTGTTTGGAGAGACGGCCTGTAGGTGGACCTCCGGAAAAATTGTTTGGAGAGAGGGCCTGTAGGTGGACCTCCGGAAAAATTGTTTGGAGAGAGGGCCTGTAGGTGGACCTTCGGAAAAAATTGTTTGGAGAGAGGGCCTGTAGGTGGACCTCCGGAAAAAATTGTTTGGAGAGAGGGCCTGTAGGTGGACCTCCGGAAAAATTGTTTGAAGAGAGGGCCTGTAGGGGTCCTTCCTGAAAAATTGTGGTAAAAGAGTGCCAGTTGGAAGTCTAAAAAATGGCGTTTTTTTAGTCAGCGTTAGGCAAAGACGACATGGAGGGAGTAGGAGGAGTAGAGAAGAGGAATCGGATACATAAGTAATGTTAATCTTTAGCTGCTTTCCCCCGGAGGAGATTTGAATTCCGGTGAAATCCAGGCTTTGTTCATTTTAATAAGCGTCAGCCTGTCAGCGCTGTCAGTTGAGAGGCGTGTACGCTTATCGGTGATGACGCCACCAGCTGCACTGAATACCCGCTCTGACAGCACGCTAGCGGCAGGGCAGGCCAGCACCTCCAAGGCGTACAGCGCCAGTTCAGGCCACGTGTCCAGCTTTGAAACCCAGTAGTTGTATGGAGCAGAGTGATCGCTACGGACGTTGGTATGGTCAGCTAGGTACTCCCTCACCATATTTCTGTACAGCTCCCCCCTACTCTGCCTAGACTGGGGACAGGTGACAGTGTCTTGCTGGGGTGACATAAAACTGGCAAAGGCCTTGGAGAGCGTTCCCCTGCCAGTGCTGGACAAGCTGCCTGCTCGCCTCCTCTCCCCCGCTACTTGGCCCACAGCGGCTAGCGGCGTCATATGGGAAGGATTGTTTCAGCTTGTGCACCAGGGCCTGTTGATATCTATTCACTCTCATACTCCTTTCCTCTGCAGGGATGAGAGTGGAAAGGTTCTGCTTGTACCGTGGGTCCAGGAGAGTGAACACCCAGTAATCGGTGTTTGAAAAAATTCTTCTAACGCGAGGGTCACGGGATAGGCAGCCTAACATGAAGTCTGCCATGTGCGCCAGAGTCCCAACACGCAAGAATTCCCTCTCCTCACTGGCCTGACTCTCCATTTCCTCCTCCTCCTCCTCCTCCAAGTCCTCCTCTTCAGCCCATACACGCTCAAGAGTTAAGGACTGAGCACTAGTACCCTCTACTGTCTCGCCGACATTCTCCTCCTCTTCCTCCTCATCCTCATCCCCCTCCTCCGATACACGCTGAGAAACAGACCGGAGGGTGCTCTGGCTATCAAGCGACGTATCTTCCTCCACCGTCTCTTGTGACAAGCGCAAAGCATCCGACTTGATGCTGAGCAGTGAGTTTTTCAACAGGCAAAGCAGCGGGATGGTGAGGCTGATAATGGAGGCATCACCGCTGACCATCTGTGTTGACTCCTCAAAGTTGCTCAACACCTGGCAGATATCAGACATCCACGTCCACTCCTCATTGTAGACTTGAGGAATCTGAGTGACCTGACTACCAGTTCTGGTGGAAGTTGACATCTGGCAGTCTACAATCGCTCTGCGCTGCTGGTAAACTCTGGATAACATGTTTAATGTCGAATTCCATCTCGTGGGCACGTCGCACAACAGTCGGTGAGCGGGCAGTTGTAGGCGGCGCTGCGCTGCCCTGAGAGTGGCAGCATCTGTGGTCGACTTGCGGAAATGCGCACAGATGCGGCGCACCTTGGTGAGCAAATCAGACAGATTGGGGTATGTCTTTAGGAACCGCTGAACTATTAGATTGAACACGTGGGCCAGGCATGGCACATGTGTCAGTCTGCCGAGTTGCAAAGCCGCCACCAGGTTACGCCCGTTGTCACACACAACCATGCCTGGCTTGAGGTTCAGCGGTGCCAGCCACACATCGGTCTGCGCCGTGATGCCCTGTAACAGCTCTTGGGCGGTGTGCCTTTTGTCACCTAAGCTCAGCAGTTTGAGCACCGCCTGCTGGCGCTTACCCACGGCACTGCTGCTGCGCCTAGAGCTACCGACTGAAGGCGCCGTGCCCACGGATGGTAATTCGGTGGAGGAGGAGGGGTCGGAGGAGGAGGAGGCATAGTACGTCTGAGAGACCGTGACCGAGGTAGGCCCCGCAATCCTCGGTGTGGGCAGTACATGAGCGGCCCCAGGGTCATTCTCGGTCCCAGCCTCCACCAAGTTAACCCAATGTGCCGTCAGTGAGATATAGTGTCCCTGCCCGGCAGCACTTGTCCACGTGTCCGTGGTTAGGTGGACCTTCTCAGAAACAGCGTTGGTCAGGGCACGGATGATGTTCTGTGACACGTGCTGGTGTAGGGTTGGGACGGCACATCGGGAAAAATAGTGGCGGCTGGGGACCGAATACCGAGGGGCAGCCACCGCCATGACATTGCGAAAGGCCTCGGTCTCTACCAGCCTATAGGGCAGCATCTCCAGGCTAAGCAATTTGGAGATGTGGATGTTGAGGGCTTGGGCATGTGGGTGGGTGGAACTGTATTTCCTCTTGTGCTCCAGCGTCTGCTGTAAAGACAGCTGAATGCTGCGCTGGGACACGGTGGACACTGTGGAGGATCGTGGAGGCGAAGGTGTGGTTTTCCGGCGGGAGGCGCTCGTGCCGGGGTCCTGGGCAGGGGGTTGACTAGCAGAGGCAGCGAGTGACGCAGGGGGTTGACTAGCAGAGGCAGCGAGTGACACAGGGGAAGGAGCAAAGGTGTGACCCGTAGGAGGTGGTGAACGGCCTTGGTTCCATTGAGTGGGGTGTTTAGCACTCATATGCCTGCGCATGCTGGTGGTGGTTAGGCTAGTAGTGGTGGCACCCCTGCTGATCCTGGTGTGGCACAGGTTGCACACCACAGTTCGAAGCACTGTCTTCACTCGGCAATATCAACCCAGCTTGGGTCAGTCACCTCGTCATCCTCCGATTCCTCAGTCTGCTCCCCCCTCGGACTTCCTGCCCTGACAACAACTTCACCACTGTCTGACAACCGTGTCTCCTCATCGTCCGACACCTCTTTACAAACTTCTTCCACTAACTCAACATTGTCATCATCATCATCATCACCCACAGACTGCGACAGTTGGAAAACTTGGGCATCGAGAACGAGGTCAGCAGCAACCTGAGAAGTGGTTTGTGACTCTGGGAAGGGTCCAGAAAACAGTTCCTCAGAGTATGCCGGATCGCATTCCAAAATTTCCTGGGAAGGGGTAGACTGGGGGGAAGGAGGTTGAGGTGGAGGAGCCAGAGGAGTGCTCCCTTGGGTAACGTGGGTGGACTGCGTGGAAGACTGACTGGTGGACAAATTACTTGAAGCATTGTCCGCGATCCACGACATCAGCTGTTCGCACTGTTGTGGTTTCAACAGTCCTCTACCACGTGTCCCTGTAAGTTGAGACATGAAGCTAGGGAGTGTAGCTCTGCGGCGTTCCCCTGCTCCCTCATCAGCAGGTACTGTCTCGCCCTGCCCAGGACCACGGCCTCTGCCCCCTGCAGTAATTGAATGCCCACGCCCACGCTCTCGTCCTTGACCCTTAGCCCTGGGGTTCAACATTTTCTGTATATAAGTGTATTATATAAAAAATAAAAAATAAATGGGCCTAGTGTACTGAAACCCACATACTTGTTCAGTCTGGTTTAATTAAGTGACGTAAAGAAAGTGTCACCTGGACAGAAAGTATGGATTGTAGTGAGTGTACTGAACTGTGACAGACAGAATGGTTCCACACAGCTGTGTGAAATGGATTTGTATCACTGAGCTAAAACAACAAAAAAACTATTTTTTTAATATATTTTTTTTATATATATTTTTTTTGTAATGGTGGCTATTTTGACTGCGACCCAGACAAATGTCGCACAGAGATTTTTTTGATCAAGCTATATACGTGACCGCAAAAGACCTGGTTGGATTACGTGACGTACAGACAGCGTCACCTGGATAGAAAATAGTGAGTGCACTGAACTGAGACACACAGAATGGTTCCACACAGCTGTGTGAAATGGATTTGTATCACTGAGCTAAAACAACAAAAAAACTATTTTTTTAATATATTTTTTTTATATATATTTTTTTGTAGTTTTTTTTTTTTTTGGAACGTGACGTGCAGAAACTATCGTAGACCTAACTCACACCCTGTTAATGGTGGCTATTTTGACTGCGACCCAGACAAATGTCGCACAGAGATTTTTTTGAACAAGCTATATACGTTACAGCAAAAGACCTGGTTGGATTAAGTGACGTACAGAAAGTGTCACCTGGACAGAAAATACGAATTGGAGTGAGTAGACAGCTAAACTGTGACACACAGAATGGTACCACACTGCTGTGTGAAATGGATTTGTATCACTGAGCTAAAACAACTAAAAAACTATTTTTTTTTATATATTTTTTTTTGTAGTTTTGTTTTTTTTGGAACGTGACGTGCAGAAACTATCATAGAGCTAACTGACACCCTACTGATGGTGGCTATTTAGACCGAGACCCAGACAAATGTCACACAGAGATTTTTGGGATCAAGCTATATACGTGACAGGCAGCAAAAGATTTGGTTGTATTAAGTGACGTACAGAAAGTGTCATCTGGACAGAAAATACGGATTGGCGTGAGTGGACAGCTGAACTGTGACACACAGAATGGTTCCACACAGCTGTGTGAAATGGATTTGTATCACTGAGCTAAAATAACAAAAAAACTATTTTTTTTATATTTTTTTTATATATTTTTTTGTAGTTTTGTTTTTTTTGGAATGTGACGTGCAGAAACTATCGTAGACCTAACTCACACCCTGTTAAAGGTGGATATTTTGACTGCGACCCAGACAAATGTCACACAGAGATTTTTTTGATCAAGCTATATACGTTACAGCAAAAGACCTGGTTGGATTAAGTGACGTACAGAAAGTGTCACCTGGACAGAAAATACGAATTGGAGTGAGTAGACAGCTGAACTGTGACACACAGAATGGTTCCACACTGCTGTGTGAAATGGATTTGTATCACTGAGCTAAAACAACAAAAAAACTATTTTTTTTAATTTTTTTTTATATTTTTTTATATTTTTGTTTTTTTTGGAACGTGACGTGCAGAAACTATCGTAGAGCTAACTGACACCCTACTGACGGTGGCTATTTAGACTGCGACCCAGACAAATGTCGCACAGAGATTTTTGGGATCAAGCTATATACGTGACAGGCAGCAAAAGATTTGGTTGTATTAAGTGACGTACAGAAAGTGTCACCTGGACAGAAAATACGGATTGGCGTGAGTGTGCTGAACTGTGACACACAGAATGATTCCACACTGCTGTGTGAAATGGATTTGTATCACTGAGAAATAACATTAAAAAAAAAGGGGGTTATATATGGCGATAGCTGCACTACTAGTGCCAGCCAGCCAGCCAAGCCAGGAGACAAAAAAAAATGTCTTGTAGCCCTTAGAAGGGCTTTTGGGTTCTTTGTGGGTGATTCCTGCCTAACAGAGAACTAAATGCAGGCCCTAACACTCTCCCTGAAACGCAGCAGCTCTATCCCTAACGACATCCAGACGGCATCTGAGCCGAGCACCGCGGCCAGTCACTAGTATATTCCAGGGTCGCCTGATCAGGCCAGCCAACCCCTTCTATGGACATGTAAGGGCCCCACGTGATGCTAGGTGTACCGCAGAGTCTCCTGACTTGTGATTGGCTGAGTTTATAGGCGCCAAAAAAGCACGATGCGGAAGTTGCCATTTCCTCGAGCATGGCGAGATACTCGTCCGAGCAGCGAGCACTTACGAGTACCCTAATACTCGAACGAGCACCAAGCTCGGACGAGTATGCTCGCTCATCTCTAGTTATGATGGCACTTTTTTTCTGGGGAGCAATCATTAGAAGAAACAAAATGGCCACTGTCCTATTAGTACACACAGAACCTGTCCTAATCACACAGAAGGACAAGTTACTTTACAACACTGAGCTATAGAGCTGCCTCATCCCACTCTCTGATATACTTGTCAGGGATTATGCTCCTGAATACAGATGATAAGATCTTTAGCTGAATCTCTGTAGGAATGGAGTCCATGAGCAGATGTGTCTAATGAGCAGCTTATGCAGTCTCCATTATCACAGTCTGTCCACTCTGTACTTCATGTCTCCTGATAAACTTCACATTCCCACAAAGATTCAGCTAAATATCATATTAAACTGTATTCAGAATCATAATCCCTGACAAGCAGAGCAGAGAGGAGGATGAGGCAGCTCTTTCTCTGTGTTGTGAAGCAACTTGTCCTCCTGTTTGATTAAGACAGGTTTTATGTGTACTAACAGGACGTGGCCATTTTGTTTCTCCTAATCATTGCTCCCTAGACAAAACCAGCCATTATAACTAACAAAAGGTATTTAGGAATAAATTTAGAATAAAATAATATTTGCGTATTTTCATTTTCTTAATTCCCGGAAAACCCCTTAAATTGACACTACCCTATAGTTGTCTTAATAGCTATACATAGTAAAATACAGTGATTAATAACAATATACAATTATCTATCTATCTATCTATCTATCTATCTATCTATCTATCTATTTAATTAAAAAGTGATACCTGGGAATTAGAATGTTTCTACTTTTCATAAACTTTGTTGATTGCTTTAACAGAGCAAACTTGAGTTATATCAGACTTCCTACATCTTTTAACAGTTCTGATGTCTCTGCTAATGATATTCAATGAACTAAACAACACAACAAATGATATTGAATGCAATAAATGAAAAACTTTTCATCTAGTATTAATGTAGATGATGCTCAAGTCCATATTATTATCCATCCTTTCAAAACCAAGAAGAAAAAAAAAACTATTTACAAAACTAAAGTATAGAATGTAATGATATTTAAGAACCAATTTAGGAAGAAGTAATACAAAATTTCAGTGGGCTTAGACTTATCAAAATTTTGCTCTGCGGCAAAGAGTAAATTGGTGACTATTTGTAATGATCCCTAATTAAATCACTGGAAGATTGCCTGCTTTCTGGTAACTCTGTGTGCTTTTATATTCCAGACTTAAAAATCAACCTCATAGTCAGATTAATAAAGTAAAATTTCCTGATTATGTTCTATTAAATTGCAACTGGAGCAATAATTAAAAATAATTAGTCTGTTAAGAAGAATTTGAAGGGCGCCTGTTTATTTTAGCGACTTTTGAGGTCCGCACCATCATTATAGTTGTAGCTGTTTTCTGATGTTAGCACCATCCCAAACAGTGCCTTAAACTGTAATGTTCTAAATGATACTAATTAGATACAGAGGACTGAATACACATACAGGGATTAAATTAGTACGTATTAAAGCTTCTTTAGAGCGGGGCTGAGGTTGGTTGAAAATAAAACCCATCATCCTATTATAATTTATACATGATGTTCCTAGTAGTAGACCTTCTTCTTCTACCTCCAATCAGGGATTTAATAAGTTTGAAGATTTGTGCTAATTTATTGTCTTTTTTCCCCCCCCTAATGGCATAAAATTTCAACAACAAAGTGCTGAAAACTTGGAACTTAGAGGAACAAACCTTAATCACATGTAGTTGGAAAATCAACAGTAAGTGAAGTTAAAGATGATATATATATATATATATATATATATATATATATATATATATATATATATAGTACAGACCAAAAGTTAGTTTGGACACACCTTCTCATTCAAAGAGTTTTCTGTATTTTCATGACTATGAAAATTGTAGATTCACGCTGAAGGCATCAAAACTATGAATTAACACATGTGGAATTATATACTTAACAAAAAAGTGTGAAACAACTGAGAATGTCTTATATTCTAGGTTCTTCAAAGTAGCCACCTTTTGCTTTGATTACTGCTTTGCACACTCTTGGCATTCTCTTGATGAGCTTCAAGAGGTAGTCACCTGAAATGGTTTTCACTTCACAGGTGTGCCCTGTCAGGTTTAATAAGTGGGATTTCTTGCCTTATAAATGGGGTTGGGACCATGAGTTGTGTTGGGCAGAAGTCAGGTGGATACACAGCTGATAGTCCTACTGAATAGACTGTTAGAATTTGTATTATGGCAAGAAAAAAGCAGAAAAACAAGTGGCCATCATTACTTTAAGAAATGAACGTCAGTCAGTCCGAAAAATTGGGAAGACTTTGAAAGTGTCCCCAAGTGCAGTCGCAAAAACCATCAAGCGCTACAAAGAAACTGGCTCACATGAGCACCGCCCCAGGAAAGGAAGACCAAGAGTCACCTCTGCTGCGGAGGATAAGTTCATCCGAGTCACCAGCCTCAGAAATCGCAGGTTAACAGCAGCTCAGATTAGAGACCAGATTAGAGACCAGTCTTGAAGGAATTCCCAGAGATGCTTAGCAATTGTTGGCCCTTTTGCCTTCACTCTGCGGTCCAGCTCACCCCAAACCATCTCGATTGGGTTCAGGTCTGGTGACTGTGGAGGCCAGGTCATCTGGCATAGCACCCCATCACTCTCCTTCTTGGTCAAATAGCCCTTACACAGCCTGGAGGTGTGTTTGGGGTCATTGTCCTGTTGATAAACAAATGATGGTCCAACTAAACGCAAACTGGATGGAACAGCATGCCGCTGCAAGATGCTGTGGTAGCCATGCTGGTTCAGTATGCCTTCAATTTTGAATAAATCCCCAACAGTGTCACCAGCAAAGCACCCCCACACCATCACACCTCCTCCTGCATGCTTCACGGTGGGAAGCAGGCATGTAGAGTCCATCCGTTCACCTTTTCTGTGTCGCACAAAGACATGGTGGTTGGAACCAAAGATCTCAAATTTGGACTCATCAGACCAAAGCACAGATTTCCACTGGTCTAATGTCCATTCCTTATGTTCTTTAGCCCAAACAAGTCTCTTCTGCTTGTTGCCTGTCCTTGGCAGTGGTTTCCTAGCAGCTATTTTACCATGAAGGCCTGCTGCACAGTCTCCTCTTAACAGTTGTTGTAGAGATGTGTCTGCTGCTAGAACTCTGTGTGGCATTGACATGGTCTCTAATCTGAGCTGCTGTTAACCTCTTTGAATGAGAAGTTGTGTTCAAACTTTTGGTCTGTACTATATATGTATATAGACTAGATGGGCCATGTGTTGTTCTGCCATTATTCTTCTATATTTCTAAACACATAATATAGGCTGAAAACCTAGAGGTCACTTTAACCTAAAAGTCCTGTTCCAGAAGTTACTCTTACTAGGGCTTTCTAGCCTTTATAAAGGAATGGAAATTATGTGATTGATAACCTTCCTATTACTTAAAATTCCTGGCGTTCTTTACAATATTTCTGCTCTTCCTATTCCTTGCACTGAGTTTCTTTGTCTGTGACTTTTGTCGACCTGGAGAGGTAAAGATGCTGTGAGGAGGGAGGGAGGAGTAGAGATATGCCAACTCAGCCTTCTGATTTGATTCAAATCAAAAGTACTCTAATTGTCTGGGAAAGTCTCTGTCTCATTTTTATTTTAATGGGTCATATTTCCTAATTTCAAAATTGATTCATTCATCTCTAAACAGGAGCTGTACTATATGCATTGTACTTAAGCGGTAGTCACACATCACAGATTTGCCCTAATAAAGCTGAACTAGCAAACATCTAAATAGCAAGTCCTCAGTAAAATAAATATACTTGCAGACATGCTTAATCCCTTCAGGACCAGAGCCATATAAGTGGCCAGTCACAGAGTGGTGATTGTGACAACATGAGGAGTCAACACAGTGGCCCAGTGACAGAGTGGTGAGGTGGCAACAGCATGAGGAATCAACACAGTGGCACAGTGACAGAGTGGTAAGGGTGTCAACAGCATGAAGAGTCAAAACAGTGCCCCAGTGACAGAGTGGTGAGGGTGGCAAAAGAATAAGGAGGCAACACAGTGGCCCAGTGACAGAGAGGTGAGGGTGGCAACAGCATGAAAAGTTAATACAGTGGCCCAGTGACAGAATGGTGAGAGAGGCAAGAGCATGAGGAGTCAACAAAGTGGCCCAGTGACAGAGTGGTGAGGGTGGCAACCACATTATGAGTCAACACAGTGGCCCATTGACAGAGTGGTGAGGGTTCAACAGCATGAGGAGTCAACATACAGTAGTGGTCAGTCACAGAGTGGTGAGGGTAACAGCATGAGCAGCATAGTGGCCCAGTCACAGAGTGGGGAGTTGGAGGGCAATAGCAGTGGCTGTAACAGTGGTGGCAGGAGAAGATGGCAGCAGAGAATGCAGGTATGTGGCATCAGGCAGTGGCAGCATGATAATAATGGCTGAAGCACATGGCCAGAATTAACAGGACATTTTTTCTAGTGTGGCAGCACACTGCAGTCAGAACATTACTGCCAGAATGATCTGGTCTGATGTATCAGGCACCGGTATGTGGAAATCCTGGCTGATCCATACCTAATTCAACTTTATAAAGGTTAATCTCTCAACATATTGTGTTGAAAATCGAGTTCTCTTTGGGATAACTATGCCCTTTGCCACACTAAATACTTACTCTGATGCCACACTACTGGCCGGGCAGGAAAGCTGGTCCAGGGCAAACTCGGTCAGTTGTGGCCACAATTCAAGTTTTGCTACCCAGTAGACTAGAGGGTCTTGTATATGGGGTGGCAGTGTGCAGTCCAAGTATGTTACCTTCTGCTGGTTCAGGTTCTGATCCTTATCCTGCTGGTGTTGACTGGTTTCTTTAGTGGGTGGGTGAAGAAATGTGCTCATCAGAGACTAGAGACTCAAGAGGAGCATCAGGACCAGTAGATGTTGGGAATAAAACACAGCCCCCTTCAGCTAAGGTAGTGGAGCCTTGACTACTGGAGAAGCAGTGCAGGCCACTGGGAAATACAGTGGTTGCTGCCTCAGGCTGTACCATTATATTAGCTCCACGGTTTTCCCAGGCCACTTTATGGTGATGCTCCATGTATTGATGCAGGGCCGTGTTGCCAACATTGGCACCCTGAACGCGATTCACCTTCTGCCAATGGACCCTACATAGGGCCACTCTGACATCCTCCGATGACTTGATTAAAATTCCCCCACTGGCGAGTATGGCAGACTATCTACCCTGAGTAGGTTTGGCTCCAGATCTCTCACTGCTGCCACCCTGCTGACTCACGGCCATAATTGAACCCTGCTGGCACCCTGCTGCTGTCTCACGGGCCTGCTGCTACCCTCACCCACTGATGATGATGATGAAGCCCTGTCTTCATCCGGTTCCCACATGTGATTGGTGACATCATTATTCACTATTGTCTGCTTCTCACTTATGTCACCCTGTCTCATGACCATGTCTCTGACCACTCACAAAAACTGCTCCCACGCAACTATCATAGTTGCTACTTGCACGCGTACAGGAGGAAGCAGTGGACCTCTCCTCCAAATCTAGGCGAGGCACTAGCTCCTGACTGTCCTCAAAAAGCTTGTCCTTGCTGAAAAACTGAGAAGGGCCGGCAGCAAATAATACTTTCCGAGTAGAAGGAGCAAAAAAAGAAAGGCATATTCAGGACAGGCTTGTTCCTGGACCATGCCAACTAAGTATGGTGTCAGAGAAACCCACCGACTCCTGGCTGTGGGTGTCTGATGTCCATTACAGGACAGCTGGATTGCTGGTCAAAACTAGACCACGACAGCTGTGGCCTGTTGCTGTGGCTGCAGCTATCACCCCCTTCTTCTGCTGCTACTTCTGCCAGCTCCAGAAACATTTTTGCCACTGCCCGTTCCCTTAGAGGGCCCTGGCATCTGCCTGTTGGACAAAATGTACAGTAGCAATAATTGCACATGTTAAATGCTTATACAGTGCCTTGCGAAAGTATTCGCCCCCTGGAACTTTTCAACCTTTTGCCACATTTCAGGCTTCAAACAAAAAGATATAACATTTTACATTTTTGGTGAAGAATCAACAACAAGTGGGTCACAATTGTGAAGTGGAACGAAATTTATTGGATCATTTAAACTTTTTTTGTAATAATGAAACTGGAAAGTTGGGCGTGCAAAATTATTTGTCTCATTTACTTTCAGTTCAGAAAACTCACTCCAGAAGTACAGCTGAGGTGGGAGAGTCTGTCCATAGGACAACAATCAGTAGAACACTTCACAAATCTGGCCTTTATGGAAGAGTGGCAAGAAGAAAACCATTTTTCAAAGATATCCATAAAAAGTCTCCTTTACAGTTTGCCACAAGCCACCTGGGAAACACACCAAACATGTGGAAGAAGGTGCTCTGGTCAGATAAAAGCAAATTCGAACTTTTTGGAAACAATGCAAAACGATATGTTTGGCGTAAAAGCAACACAGCTCATCAACCTGAACACACCATCCCCACTGTCAAATATGGTGGTGGCAGCATCATGGTTTGGGTCTGCTTATCAGAAGGGACAGGGAAGATGGTTAAAATTGATGGGAAGATGGATGGAGCCAAATATAGGACCATTCTGGATGAAAACCTGTTGGAGTCTGCAAAATACCTGAGACTAGGATGGAGATTTATCTTCCAACAAGACAATGATCCCAAACATAAAGCAAACTCTACAATGGAATGGTTCAAAAATAAACATATCTAGGTCTTAGAATGGCCAAGTCAATGTCCAGACCTGAATCTAATTGAGAATATGTGGAAAGAGCTGAAAACTGCTGTTCACAAATGCTCTCCATCCAACCTCAAAGAGCTCGAGCTATTTTGCAAGGAAGAATGGGCAAGAATTTCAGTCTCTAGACGTGAAAAACTGATAGACATACCCCAAGCGACTTACAGTTGTAATCGCACCAAAAGGTGGCGCAACAAAGTATTAATGCAAGGGGGCCGAATAATTTTGCACGCCCCACTTTTCAGTTTTATTATTACAAAAGTAAAGTTTAAATGATCCAATAAATTTCGTTCCACTTCACAATTGTGACCCACTTGTTGTTGATTCTTCACCAAAAATTTAAAAAGTTATATCTTTTTGTTTGAAGCCTGAAATGTGGCAAAAGGTTGAAAAGTTCCAGGGGGCGAATACTTTTGCAAGGCACTGTATAAGAAACAAGGTGGACACTCCAATAACGGTAAAAATAGACTAAAAAATAGACAGCTTATTTACCTCAATTTAAGAATAAAGAACTAATGGAATCGCTTATCTATTTAACAAGATGGACATTCCAATAACAGTTAAATTACACTACTTATTCACTCAAATTTGAGAAGCAATGAGTAATAGAATTGCTTATCTATTAAACAAGGTGGACACTGTTCAATTAGATAGCTCTGAGCAGGGTTGATGCAAGCTGAGCTGTCTCCTGTGAATCCTTTCAGCTTCTGATTACACAACCTGCACTATCCCTGCAGTCTCCCTATGCTCTCTCTATGCTCTCCCTACAGTGTGTAAAAACTCTCCCTATGATCTCCCTACAGTGGTTCTACACTGTCCCTGCAGTCTCCTTATCGAAGATTTCACAACTAAAGCTTTGATAAACAGTGTCCCTCGCACTTTTCACTTTTCTCCCTATGCTCAGTTCACTGTAAAATGGCTGAGAACAGTTGGAATTAGCATTTTCATAGGGTTGTGACATCACAGGGGCTGGCTATCTGCTGATTAGCTAGCTGCACTGCATTATGAGTGATCTGTGGTTTCCAGGCTTCTTACTTTCACTTTGTAACACATGTAGCCTACATTTCAGGAAAAAATCTATTTGTTACCAGTAGCGCCAGGAAATTCAGATTTGTTGTGAATTTGTCCTAAACTTTGGAACAAATTCCACTTCGAATGCATTGATTCACTCAACACTGGTTATATGGTAAAAATATCAACTCCAACATATGATGTGAGCATGTATTAGATGAGAGCACACTTTAGTGATGGAAAAGATTTTCAACAGATCAGAGTGATTTACATTTAGAAAAATTAATGGAAAAGTGATTATAATCTGTTTATCTGTAGTGGTTGTACTTTTTCTGTGTACAGACATTCAAAGCAGTGGCAGAATTACAAATGTTGATAACTTTAGATTATTTTATGAAAAAAAAGTGAAATAAAAATAGCTAGATACATAACTTTAAGAGATAAAAAGGTTTTTTTTGGACCCGGTCCTACAGTCCAGTGGCCACCATGCCCCATAAGTGTGTGTGGGGGGGGAGTATGAGTGTTGATTTTCTCTACTGTGATATCACTGTTTATTATTCCTGTATTGTGTATTTTACCTTCATCACTGTGTTTATTACCACTGACCTGTGATATCACTGCCATCATTATCCCAGTACTTCTGAAAACACAGCATCCATTACCTCTTTATGGTGACATAACTTGTTGCAGAATCCTTGCATTTATTATGCTATTATGCTCTTATTCTCAGGACAGGTCATCAATTTAAGATCAGTGAGCGTCTGATTGCTATTACCCCCACCAATCAGCTATTTGAGGAGGCTGTGGCACTCCTGTGAGCGCCACACCTCCTCGCACCTTTGTCCATTGGATAGTGGCTGTTCTTGGTATTACAGCTTAGTCGCATTCTAGAATGGAACTGTGCTGCCCTTAGGCCATGTGAAAAATGAACGTGATGTCACAGACCTAGGAAGAGACCACAATTCTTACTGGACCGCCGGTGATCAGCGGGGATGCCTCCATTTGGACTTCCACCTCTCAGATATTCATGATCTATCTTGAGGATAGGCCATCAATATCAAAATCTCAGAAAACCTCTTTAACCTTTATATTCATTATGCTTGTTCTGTTACACCATTTGCATCAAGTCCATACTGTGAGAGAACTTTTTCCATAACTTCACAGCATGTATTTTTCATTGTGATACTGGTGTTTGGATTATTTTCATGTGACATCACTTTTTGTATTATTCCTGTATAGTGAAACAGTGTGACTACGATCATACCTGCATTGTGGTATCGCTGTTGCATATACTGTTATTTCATGGGCCATTACCAATGTAATAAATGTCACATTATGCTTCTAATAATAATAATAATAATAATAATTAATTATATAGAATTATCAATGTTATGAATCAGAATTTTATAATACAAATGCTGTCATACCTAAACTTCAGAACTCGTCTTGCTGAATTGTTTTTTTATAGGTTTCTACTTGTCCTTTTTGTTAACACTGAACCTTTTTCCTTTGAGATAAAATCACATTTCAATTTCTTGCTGGGGAATAAAAGTTTCCATGTGAAATTTTAGTGGCAGTAAAAGTTCACAGACCATAGTGACAAACGTTAAGGAGTAAGATGTTTAAGTAGTTACTGCTGCTTTACATTACGGAGAAAGTCAAATCTAGGGAGTAATCCTATCTTTCCTCAGCCAACAGACAAAGATGTTCAGTTTTTAAGCCAGATTTGACATTTGACATATAATGAACTTCCATAAAAGATTTGCACAAACTGAATATTTGGCGACTTGGCCTTTTTTTGGAGACTGCAACATTTTTGGTTACATCTTTACTTTTGATATTAGGATAGAAGACATGGAACTAATACCATTTTTTTACTGTAGTCTTCTTCTTTTGTTTGGTACAATCAAACTTTTGTGATTTTATTAAAATATTTTACAAATACTTATTATTAACATTATAAATGCAAAAAATCTATCTATCATAGATATCCTTTTAACAGAAAATAGAGTCTAATACTAATGTCATGGTACTTGAATAATGAGTGGTTTTGCTTCTAAAACTGATAGAATAGGCCATAGAGAAAGAATAAATGTTTATGATATGATCAATGTTTTATTACCAAACCCAATGGATTGTTTTAAGTTGCAAAATGATTGGTCTCTCCTTTGATATGCAAGGTTAATGGTTGGTTAATGCTTCTTTAAATTGAATGTTGAGTGCAGATCACCCTCAGTGTGGCAAGTTGAGTTTGTTAGATGTAGCAACAACGAGTCGAGATGTGGTATTGAATGGAGGAGACATGATCAGGATCAAGTGAGACAGAGAGAGACATTCAAGAAGTGAAAGGTGAGTGTGAAGAAAGGTAGGGGGATATTTTGTCTTAAGGAAATTGTCAACGATGCAATTAGCAATCATGTCACAGCGAGTGAAAACCTTGCTATAATTCTTTCTGTATGTGTTATAATGATGGAGTGGGTGTTTAGTCCAACTGGTGAAGGTTCCTTTCTTGTGGAGAGATTGTGCATATTCTGAATATTCTATTTCCAATTGCTTAGCTGTCATTGCATAGGGGAGTACTTGAGGGATGCCCTTGACAAAATCAGGAATTTTGCATTTCTAGTAATATAGTTAATCTGCAGGTGAACTATGAAAAATTAGGGTTAATGAGTGTCAATATTAAATCCCCAGGAAGCAGGTTACAATGCTTGAAATGATTAGATATGTTTTTAGTGCACCCACAGGGCTTTAATAAATTGGTGGATATTAAAATGTGATTTTTTTGGCTATTTATTTTTTATTGTGATTTTTTTTTTTCTGCCGTAGTCTAGAAGTTGATGAATTTTTTGCAAAAACGTACAGTAGCTCAGTATGTTAATCTATTGGGTTAGGTAATCCTAGGTGCTTGTGTTATAGCTATGAGAACAAAATCAAATGATCTCAGGGAGCTCCTACAGTGCACAAGCAACCCAATTCTAAGGCATACAATAAAAATTGAGCTCTGTTAAATATATTTAAATTATATTTTGGCCACCAATGGCTGGTAACTGAATATTCAAATGATCACAAGGTGCCGAGGACCGACAATGTAAGTACAAGCAATTACACTCAGTCAGGCAGTTGACACTTATATTCTAAAGGCTTAGGAATGGGCAATAAGAAATCCTTTGCATTGATATATTTATGTTCATTTGCAAGTCTGTTTTAAAAAATGTGAAACATGTATGTTCACATGAGTATTACATTTTCCATCAAGCAGAATCAATTTTCTTAAGAATGCAGAACACGTTTCATCTGTGATCATTTTACTCATTTACATAGGGCAATTATTGACAATATGTCTCAATAATGATAACTGCTGTATGCAAATGATCCTTAACATGTAGTCCAGTAGCTGTAGCAATAAAAATATTTTAACTGAAGTGTCCATTAGTGTTGCGTGAATCGAAATATCCAAAGTGGACTTCGATCCAAATTTCAGGGAAAATTCGATTCACGTAAAGCCGAATTTCCTTGTACTTCATGGTAACTAATCAATTTTCCCTGAAAAGGCATAAAAAACCTCATACGTTTGAACGACAAGAGGCCATCGTGGCCATCTTGATTGAAGATCCTGTGTGATAGCGCCAACATGCACCTTGGTTCTTCAATCAAGATGGCTGCGGCGGCCTCTTCTTGCTCAAATGGTTGAGGTGAGTATTATTTATTATTTTTTTAACCCCTAAAAGCCTTCATTTTTCATCTCAGATGTCTTCATCTTCAATGAATGCAGCATCTGAGGGGTTCAATGGTGGGGGGACGGCACAAGAAAATGAAGAAAAGCGAATTTCTTTGTGAAATTCGGTGAAGCAGCCGAATTAAAGCTTTCATAACATTGCTCATCTCTAGTGTGCATTAAAAAAAATTCTAATTATAGCAGGAAAAAACAGCCATAATAATTTTACAATTTATTTCATTTACAGTATTTATTTTGATGGCAATATTTATTGATATCAGTTTTCAGGGACACAGACCTTATTATCATACTCATCGTACGGCCATGGATGTGTAGTGCAGAGAAAGGGCTGGCTTCTAGCCCTGCAGTGCTGTAATAGAAAGCCACCATGTTTGAAGTAAGACTGAACCCATAGGAGCTACTGCAATGTGTTTAGTACACATCACTAGCCACCGGCAGCTAATCACAGTGGCTGCTGCAACCTTGTTATGGGAGCAGGAGGGGGAGGGGGCAGGGCCAGGGCACAAGCACACTCACAGCACGGCTCCTGCATTCCACGGGCTATGGACACTAGATAGGAAGGAAGAAAACTGACCTACCGCTGCCCATGAAGAGGCACTGGCTGTGTGAAGAGAAGGTATATAGGACATGTCTGGACTGTATTCCAGTGCTTTTCATCTTCATAATAGTATTCTGGTCCTACTTGGCCTATCACTATGTCATCCAGCTCTGTATAGGTGAGACCACGTGGTGAGCGAGCTGACATCACCGAAGGTCCTTTTGCAGGGGAAAGAAGAAAGAAGACACCGGCTGCGCGAACAAGCGGAAAAGATGAGTTTTTTTTATTATTTTTAACCCCTAAAGGCCATTTTACTATGCCATTATAACTATGTTATAACGGAAAATAATAAAGGGAAGTTCGGGTCATTTTAACAGTTAAAATGATTTTGTTCGACTGCCTCAAACAGTTTGAGGCAGTCGAACAAAATCCCGGACGATTTTGAAATTCCCCACGGACATTTTTTTAGGTCCCAAAAGTAGGACATGTCCGGGGAAAAGAGGACATCTGGTCACCCTACCCCTAACACCACCTTCTGCTATACATTGTATGGAACTTGTGCTGCCTCAGGACTAAAGGCCGCACCTATTGTGATGCATTGTGACTGTATATTAGTAAAGTGTACGTACATCTTTACATAAATATTTATTAAAAATTTTAAATGTTATAGAAAGAAATAATTTTTGTGATAAATTACATTTTTTTTAACATTTCAATGAGAAATAGGCACCTTAATTTGAGATGACTATTGTTCTTAGCAATCCGTCAGTGATGTAAGGAAGTACATATTCTCACTGGAGTCTTACCTGCCCCACTCTCCTAAAACCTGGGATACATGGGCTATTTAAGGCTTTAGCAGAGTGGGCACAGACATGATAAGTGCTCGCTCAACTCCACTTTGCGGAAAGCCTGTACCAATGTGGTATACAGGATTTTAGCAGAGCGGAGTAAGTGCAGGACAGGAGCTGACTTAGCACATTACTTATCCTGCCTGTGCCCGCTCTGCTAATAGCTGAAATAGCCCATGTATGCCAGATTTTAGGAGAGTGGGGCAGGTACAGGCAGGAGCATCAACATGTCAGCGGTGTAAGGGAGTACAGATTACAAAGCTCAATAGCTACCTGAACTTTAGGTGCTTATGTTGCATCCTTTCAATCACATTTAAAATAGGTTTTAATAAAGTTTATGTGAAGGTTTAGGTACACTTAGGTACACTTTAACACTTAGGCCAGGATCACATCACCGTTTCACTTTCCATTCTTCTGATCAGTCAAAACAGAAAGGCTAAAACAGATGCAAATGAGCATAACGGATGCTCAAAATAAAGGATGTTTTTGTTGTGTTGTGTTTTGTGTTCTTCTGATAAGAAAAACAGAAAAGGAAACGGTGATGTGAATCTACCCTTACTTGTAGTTTTAGGACCCTTGCACACGACCGTATGCCCTCCGAGACACACGGTCCGTGAGTGCGGGACAATAGCCCCGCGGGCGGCCCGACGTGCACAGCATCATTGTAACCTATGATGCTGTGCGCTCCCGTGTGCATTATCAATCAGGGACATATGGCCCGCTCACGGACTGTATGCTTCGGAGGGCATACGGTCATGTGCAAGGGCCCTTAGGCTAAGTTCACACCTTAAGGGTTTGCACAGATACCTGTGTCTAATCTACTCACAAATCTGCACCAGATCCATGCGCAATCCGCCTCCCATACGGGTTTCTGCAACACTGTTCGCATGCAGTAAAAAAATTTGAATGGTAGCAGGCTGCTTAATTGTGGCAACTCCTGCCCCCTAGGAATGCTCTGACAATACTCCTAAAATGGAAAGTTGTCACTGAGTGATATTTGGGCGATACAAAGGTGTTACAGCATTGTCCAGAGAAGTCAATAGTATTTGGTAACACAAGGAGGACAGAATGTGGCAGCTATTGATGGCCAGCAATGAGGGGTAGCTTCTTGAACAGTATACTGTGCTGCACTGTGAAATTTGGTTCTGCTGGGTCGGTATTTTGTGCTGCACTGTGGTGGTGCTAACCCCGCCTACTTGTGTCACCACACCTTTTGTCAATTTGGACCCACCTACAACGTGGGGCCACTTTTTTTTTTCCAGGGCCACTTTAAGTTCCCCTGTCAGTTTTAACCGTTATCATGTAAAAAGCTAGTTATACTTGAAAATTAGAGTTATACTTTATGCACTCATTTATTATATGTGCTTCTTCTTTGTAAAGGATCTGTATTTGTTGTAGTCTTGGTTTTAATCTAAGACATGAGAATTCTATCAATTCTTTCTCTCGGGTGTTCATTAGCTGTTAGGCAATGTTCTGTCTTCATTTTTTTATTGATTTGTTTGTAAAGTTTCATCTAAATCAGAAATTGAAGCAACATAATTAAGTCGCCGATACTGTAAGTAAGGGGGATTTAGGCAAAATGGTAAATAAAGGTTGCATACCGAAAATTCTACTACACCAAAGTCATGTTGACATTTTAGTTTTATTATATTTTTTGACAGTTCAGATACAAAGCTGAAGGAAAAAAAATTACAGAGCAAATCAATGACTGCATCTACTTCCATTAAAGACATGCTAAAATACAGTATCTCACAAAATTTAGTACAGCCCTCACATTTTTGTAAATATTTTATTATATCTTTTCATGGGACAACACTGAAGATATGACACTTTGATACAATGTAAAGTAGTGAGTGTACATCTTGTATAATGGTGTAAATTTGGTGTCCCCTCAACATGTCATTAATGTCTTAACCACTGGCAACAAAAGTGAGTACACCCCTTAAGTGAAAATGGCTAAATTGTGCCCACAGTGTCAATATTTTGTGTGGCCACCATTATTTTCCAGCACTGCCTCAAGTCTCTTGGGCATGGAGTTCAGTAGAGCTTCACAGGTTGCCACTGGAATCCTCATCCACTCCTCCATGATGACATCACGGAGCTGGTGGATGTTAGAGACCTTACACTCTTCCACCTTCAGTTTGAGGATGCCCCACAGATGCTAAACAGAGTTTAGGTTCAGAAACATGCTTGGCCATTCCAGCACCTTTACCCTTAGTTTCTTTGGGCAGTGGTTGTCTTGGAGTTGTGTTTGGGGTCATTATCATGTAGGAATTCTCCACTGCGGCCCAGTGTCCTCTATAAAGCACCCGGTGACATGGGGCCGGCGCATACCGAGCCAGGGACAGCTGCTGCAAGCAGGGACAGACAGTGTAGGGAGAGAAGCACGCTATTATATCTGGCACAAAGCATTATTTTATTTTATTATTTGGGGTGTTTAAAGGTGGTGAAAATAGCACTAGGTGGCCTGCCATTAATGTCACATGTGCTGCTGCATGCTGTAGGATACTCTCTGTATACTATATACCTGACATACTTTGCTATAATTTCTGCTGTTAAGCCTGCAGTACTTCTTTTGCGTCTTGCTGTATAACACTTAAGCAAAGAGAGACTTGTGTAGGGATAGAATTTCTATAGGCAGGGTTAGTATCATTGTTCAAAAGACACAAAAGTCCATTGTTAAATCCTTCTGCATTTTTTTTTGGAGGCAAGTGTGCCCTGTCAGTAACAATAGGTGCACAGCATATTACAACCGTTCAAAAGTCTATGTAGCTGACATCCGTTGTTACATTTAATACCGTTAATTTAGGCCACAGTTCCTCATTTGCATCTGCAGTTTAATTTGCCTAAGGAGGGAATTAAACTGTAGGGATAGGATTTGGGTAGGTAAAAAGATTGTTTCTGTTCCAAAAAGACCAAAGTCCATTGTGAAATACGTCTGTTTTTGTTTTTTTTTGGTGGAAACCCCCCCCCCAAGTGTGCCCTGTCAGTAACGCTAGGTGCACAGCGTATTACAACCGTTCAATAGTCTATGTAACTGACATCCGTTGTTACATTTAATACCGTTAATTTAGGCCACAGTTCCTCATTTGCATCTGCAGTTTAATTTGCCCAAGGAGGGAATTAAACTATAGGGATAGGATTTGGGTAGGTAGAAAGATTGTTTCTGTTTCAAAAAGACCAAAGTCCATTGTGAAATACGTCTGTTTTTTTTTTTTTTTTTGGGTGGCAAAAAAAACCCCAAGTGTGCCCTGTCAGTAACGCTAGGTGCACAGTGTATTACAACCGTTCAAAAGTCCATGTAGCTGACATCCGTTGTTACATTTAATACCGTCAATTTAGGCCGCAGTTCCTCATTTGCGTCTACAGTTTAATTTGCCCAAAGAGGGAATTAAACTATAGGGATAGGATTTGGGTAGGTAGAAAAATTGTTTTTGTTCCAAAAAGACCAAAGTCCATTGTGAAATACGTCTGCTTTTTTTGGGGGTGGCAAAAAAAAAAACAAGTGTGCCCTGTCAGTAACACTAGGTGCACAGCATATTACAACCGTTCAAAAGTCTATGTAGCTGACATCCGTTGTTACATTTAAAACCGTTAATTTAGGCCGCAGTTCCTCATTTGCGTCTGCAGTTTAATTTGCCCAAGGAGGGAATTAAACTATAGGGATAGGATTTGGGTAGGTAGAAAGATTGTTTCTGTTCCAAAAAGACCAAAGTCCATTTGTGAAATACGTCTGTTATTTATTTATTTTTTGTGGCAAAAAAAAACCCCAAGTGTGCCCTGTCAGTAACGCTAGATGCACAGTGTATTACAACCGTTCAAAAGTCTATGTAGCTGACATCCGTTGTTACATTTAATACCGTTAATATAGGCTGAAGATCTTTATTTGTGTCTGCAGTTTAATTTGCCCAAGGAAAAAATTTAACTATAGGGATAGGATTTGGGTAGGTAAAAAGATTGTTTCTGATCCAAAAAGACCAAAGTCCATTGTGAAATACGTCTGCTTTTTTTTTTTGGGTGCCAAAAAAAATACCCAAGTGTGCCCTGTCAGTAACGCTAGGTGCAAAGCGTATTACAACCATTCAAAAGTCTATGTAGCTGACATCCGTTGTTATATTTAATACCGTTAATTTAGGCCGCAGTTTCTCATTTGCGGCTGCTCTATAACGTTTGCGCATTCAGAATATTGGACATTCGTTTAAATTTTTCTGATCATACAGTTAATAAAAATCTGCAGTACTGTAGTTGTGACCAAGTTGCATATATACTATACAATATGCACAAGGCGAGCACTAAGGGACGGGGAAGTGGACGTGCTGCTGATGGTGATCGCAGAGGCCATTGCTCTGGGTGCGGTGAAACTGTGCCTGCTGGCAGAGCCTAAGATACAAGGTCATCCAAAACTCCTAGCTTCATGTCACAGTTTGCAGGGCGGCGCAAGACACAACTCTTGTCACCACACCAGTACAAGCAGGTAATCGGTTGAATTTCAGCTGATAATGCTTCCAGTCGGTTCAGCACC